>VZTN01030985.1:157970-250181 GCA_013400515.1 Erpornis zantholeuca
CGGCGGGAGGGAGCCGGCAGCCGGCTCCGCTGCGCTTGGGGGGGGGGGCAACTTTGGGATCCCATAAATTATGTAACACTCGGCTGTCGCTTCTGTATGGATGCGAAAAGGAGAGGGGGGTGCTGGGAAGCCCGGGCGGCTCCGGCGGTGAGGGTGTTTTCTTGGCGGTCCCGAATTGTTTGGGCTCTGGTACTGCTAACCTGCTGACCCACATGTCCCTCCTCCCCCGGGACTCGCTGGGGAAGGGGGAGGGGGCCAGGCACTCCAGGCACACGCTGCCACTCGCCCGGGCTCCCAGTCGCCGCACGCAGGCAGGCACTGCGTTATGTAACAGTCTGAGTGGGAAAGCGAAGGTCAGTGATGGAGGCATCCCCGGCAACACAATGGCCAAAGCCCTGCGCGCTGGGGCTGTGCAGGCTCTAAAGCGAAATAAAGCTCGCGGCAGTAATTGGCGTGTGGTTTGGAAGGGCTTGGGAAGGGAGAGGGGAGAAGGAAAAGGAGAGTGGCAGGGATTTGGGAAAAAAAAAGTGTTTGGGTTTTTTCGGATGATGTAATGGAGTTGGCAGAAAATACAAGTCTACTCCTAGAGTGCAAATAGTAAGAGAATTGGAGCTGGCATTCTGTGCTAATGTTGCATAAATTAGTGTATTAGAAGTAAATTGACCTATACCATACACACCAGCTGATTGTGCCTTTCTAATAGTTAAAACCTGGGCATCCAGAACCGCACAGGAAAACATGACAATGACAACGTTTTGGCCTCCTTGAAGTCAGGACTTGATGGATGGATTAGGTATTAGGGGTCCCTGTAGACTTCTGGGTTTGGGGTTTTTTTAATGAATATTATTTTTTTTAAGCTATAGAAATAGCACTTGATTTCTTGTCCTTTTTTTTTGTTTTTAATGGTCCTTTATATCTTATGGCAACAATGTGACCTTAATGTGTGACTAGTATAGGTGAAATTATTTTTAGAACTGCTAGCTTATAAGCTGATATGTTCAGCTGTGTGTTGAGTTCAAAAATTTACCTGTTTGGGTTACAATCCTGCCATGTGTTATAAGCAGGCAGCTCTGGACTCTCATGTGACCTGTGTGGAGAANTTGGAATGCAAGCGCCTTATGTAACGAGGTTAATCAGAAACACTGGAGAAAATTTCCTTAATTTGTCGGGGAGTTTTCTGGATGTTTGCGGAGCCGGCCGTAGTTCGCGGGTGTTACACAACGCCCCCCCCTCCCGGCTCTCCGGCCCAGCGCTCCGGCGGCGCGGGCAGATGGTGCTGCCGGGGCGCGGGGCCGGCGGGGGGGGGCCGGCAGCCGGCCTCAAAGCTCTNGAAAGCGAAGGTCAGTGATGGAGGCATCCCCGGCAACACAATGGCCAAAGCCCTGCGCGCTGGGGCTGTGCAGGCTCTAAAGCGAAATAAAGCTCGCGGCAGTAATTGGCGTGTGGTTTGGAAGGGCTTGGGAAGGGAGAGGGGAGAAGGAAAAGGAGAGTGGCAGGGATTTGGGAAAAAAAAAGTGTTTGGGTTTTTTCGGATGATGTAATGGAGTTGGCAGAAAATACAAGTCTACTCCTAGAGTGCAAATAGTAAGAGAATTGGAGCTGGCATTCTGTGCTAATGTTGCATAAATTAGTGTATTAGAAGTAAATTGACCTATACCATACACACCAGCTGATTGTGCCTTTCTAATAGTTAAAACCTGGGCATCCAGAACCGCACAGGAAAACATGACAATGACAACGTTTTGGCCTCCTTGAAGTCAGGACTTGATGGATGGATTAGGTATTAGGGGTCCCTGTAGACTTCTGGGTTTGGGGTTTTTTTAATGAATATTATTTTTTTTAAGCTATAGAAATAGCACTTGATTTCTTGTCCTTTTTTTTTGTTTTTAATGGTCCTTTATATCTTATGGCAACAATGTGACCTTAATGTGTGACTAGTATAGGTGAAATTATTTTTAGAACTGCTAGCTTATAAGCTGATATGTTCAGCTGTGTGTTGAGTTCAAAAATTTACCTGTTTGGGTTACAATCCTGCCATGTGTTATAAGCAGGCAGCTCTGGACTCTCATGTGACCTGTGTGGAGAAGAGATACAAATACATTAATACTTAGGTATCTGTACACATTCATATACCTCTCTAACTGTAAAAATCCCTATTTTTTGACTCAGCAGACATTACAAATACTTGTTTCATATCCTTTATTTTCATTGCTGCACATGCTGCAAAGCTGCTATGATACTTCAGGGTTTATAATAACCAGTGTACATAAGGGATGAAGAAAACAAAATTAAAGAGAGGACTGTTGATGGAGAAGTGGGAAAAGTCTGCTGTGGAACAAATTCTTACGAGAATCTTCAGTTATTATAATGCTATAATTTCAAAATATTTTATTGCTTAATATGCAAAGCTGTTTGTACTGCCAGATCCTTACATAACTTGGTTTTTATTTTGCAGACCTTATGCTGGTTTTGTTGCTGTGTAGAACACTTAACTCGAAAACATAAATTCTGAGTTTCCAAAAGCACCTTTCAAATGGGGAGTTGTTACCTGATATATTTAGTATGTGGGTGCATGCATGCATACTTGCATGCTTCGAGAAATTCCCTGCAGTCTGATATTAAAACTATTTGTTAGAAAATTGTCACCATACTGGTAAAAGCAGGGAATAGATGAAAAGTCTGGTTTCCCCCCAGAGGGATGTTTTTACTGCTGACAGTAATGGTTAAGATTTTCTGAAGACCAGTCACTGACCAGCAGGTTGAATTTGGGTCTGAATGTGTGTGTGTTCTGCAGCAAGGGTTTGTGGTTTGCCATGCTTGGTAGAAGGAATGCTTCCCTCACCAGCTCTGGCCCTGGACTGTGACTTTTATTGCCATTTATTTCTCTTTGCAGGCTTTGACATCCATGGAGTTCTACCCATGCTGCAGTCTAAGGCTTAATGTTCTACTAGTCCCCCTAGAAATAGTTGTAATTGAATAAACTGTATTTTAGTAGTGATCTACTCTCTCATTAAAAAGCAAAAGTACATAAAAAGCTTTTAAATCTGATAAAAAATGTTCAGTTTGTTTGGAACTGAGCTCTTGGTCTCAGAGGTAAGTCAAGAGAGGATGTCTTGCTTAAAAATATTTAAGACAGCTCTTATATCATTGGATGGTGCTATGTGCAAATATTTTTATGGTGCTTAATATTTAATATTAGAAAGCTGCAGCTATGTAGGTACTCGTTCTTCTTTTGCTGTTGAGGTTCTGAGCGTATTTGCTGTTTTCCAGAACCCTTTGGAATTTTTTTACCATGTTGTCTGTTTATCCTGATCCTGTCTTTACTGGTAGATTGTGGCGTGTTGCTTTTTGTGCTTTATTTTAATTTAACTTGGGCTCGACAAGTAGGGATGTGACATCATTAATAGTGACAATAATAGGTTTGGGTGTTCTTTCTTTAAAAGTGCTTTTTTTTTTTTTTTGCTAGATTTTATCCATTTCTAGGTTTAGACTCTTCTGCAGAGCACAGTCAATACAAAATTTCATGGGTTGTTTTCAGGAGGACTCTGAATTTTGTAAATTTGGATGTTTTCTGCAGATTCCTTTTTGTCATCACTGGGGTCTATTCTGCATGCACCACTGATTTAGTCCTATTTTAGTAGATGATATGTGCTTTGAATCCTTTAAAGTGCAGCATTGTTTTAAATGTTTGTAGCATAGGAGCAATAATAGCAGCAGTATGTTGTTCTCCTAGGAACAATGCAGTTCTCTTATTTCAATAAACCGTAACCTATTCTCTTATTTTATTTGCTTGAGAAACATCTCAGGAGCTCATAAACCAGTATGTAAATACTGTTATCATTCAACCAAATGCTGTAATTTTACTAAATAAAGAACATGTTTTGTAATGGAGATTAACGGGCTGTGTGACAATTTCAGTTTTGGGTATAGCACTGAATCTGAATGGAAAGGGCAATTTCAGCTTTGGGAGGTTGTCTTTTTTTTTTTTTTAACCTTCTGATATTTGTTTTTTAAGCTACAAAAATGTGTGTTGGGGAAAATCTGAAATGACTCAGTCGATTTTGTTGGATTTAATCTGAGAGCTATCCTGGTGAAAAAGGGAAAGGGGAAAAAACCCAACCTCGTTTTAAATTACTGTGATATCTGCATCACTCTTGAAATTAATTTGTGAACAGGTGATCCATTCTTTACTGGAATATTTTTAAGGGCATGTTTTCAGTGACCCACAATTGTAGCAAGAGATACTAAAAAAGTGAAAAAAAAAAAATTGAATTGGAAGTATATGTAAATGCAGTGGCAGGTCTGGGTGCTGTGTAAGTCAGGGATTGTTTACAGGCTCTGTGCTCGCTGCTGCACGGGGAGCAAAGGGGCTGCGGTGGCAGCAGCAGCTGCTCTCACACAGCTGTGGAAGGCAGGGAAGGCAAAGGGGAATGCTGGGCCCTGCTGCTTTACAGGAGCTGTCACAGTGCAACAATGCACTTGACTCAGGGCCTTCCATTCCCTGTGTAAGGCACTTGTCACCACCTCAGCTCACCGTCCATCCCAGACGCTTTGGCAAGAGGCTGCCTGTCATCCCAGGGTGGGATGTTGGAGTGGGGAGCAGTGTCTGCTTCTCAAGAGGAGCTGAATTATTTTCTCTGTCACACTTTTACCTGGACCTGAGCTTGCTGTGGAGGTTCTGTAGTTTTCTGTGGCTTTGGCAGAAGTGGAAGTTCTGGTGGGTAAAGTGTTGAAGAAGCTTCCTGAATGTGTGGATGCATCAGCACTTCATATGCAGATTTCTGCTATCTTGTTTTCTTTGACTTTTTTTTTCAAGTATCTTGTGTTTCACCTATTGCTGAGGCTGTCTTTGTAGCCCTGATAACCACTTCTGGAAATGTACTTTACAGAGCTGTTGGTTTCATATGTACTCGCAGCTGGCAGACAGTTCACACATCCTTACCTGCACAGATTCTTACCAATATGTAGAGGAGGACCCTGCAGAGCAGAGCCTGAATCCCCTACTGTCACCAGATCCCTGTGGCACATTTGGTATCAGAAACAGATCACACTTCATTTTTAGGATTGGTTTTTTTGGCCCCATTGTTCTGATAGGAGGGTCTTTGTTGTTCTGATGGTTAGAAACCTTTTCACTTCTAGCTAACTGTGTTGTTGATCAGTTAGCTCACTTGCTTCTTTAAATGCTTTCTATAAAACCTCCTTGGACTGAAAATGAAGAAGAGCCTGGTATTTTGTTTTGTGATAGCTGAATTAACAGTGAGCTCTGTTCTATGACTCACAGTTTAGCACTTCAGCATATCTGTTGTAGATGGTCTGTGCTGATAGAAACATGAGAACAGCTTGGGCTGTGTGTCATGAGGAGTTAATTGTCTAATTTCTGGAATGTAAAGGTTCTGAATTATTCTTCATACTGTTATCTTAAGTCTCATCTAGGTATGTTTCATTCTTGGCAGCAACTGAGCTCTTCAGAGACTAAGTGTATTGGGGTATGTATTTTCATGAAGAAATTGTGGGGTTTATTTTACAGCAGTTTAATCTTATAGTTTAGCCTCATTGCACTGTTCATTTGGAAGGATCCCCAGGTGTTTTAAACACTATTGGGAACCATTTTGCTTATTACTGAAATCCAGCCACTTCTTGTGTGGAATCTGACAGCTGTTTAATGGTGCTCAGCCATGCTAAGCAGATCAGAACGGAAAGTGAAGAATACCATACCTGATTGAAACACTCGGAGGGATTTTGGATACAGATAATATAATTATCTGCATTGGAATTGGGTCAAACAGCTCTATTCCTGTAGAAAATTACTAGATATTTTCAGTGGCAGTGTATGGTCAAGAAATTGGTTTGAAATACCTTCCTGAAAATGATACCCCCAGCAGTGAGATAATCGAAGATCCTGCTGCTTACCCTATTGTGATCACCAGTTGCAGAATGATCAATGTTTTCTTCAGGTATTTCTGGATGTACTAATTGTTTGATCCCATGCTGGTATGTGAAATCTTATAAACCAGGGGGGACACCTGGGATGTTGCAGGTCTTGCTTTGTGAAGCAAATTTCTTTACTGTTGGGTTCCTTAAATAGTGAGTTGCTGTCTGTGAAATGGGCTCATATTCACAGAGCTTTTAAGAATGGTTCTAGGGGATCTCTTGACACTAAGCCAGTAGGGAATGGGGGAGGTGAGTGTCACAGCCTTGTCAGGATATTGGTGACTATGGGGAAAATACAGCTCTTTTCCAGTTGTCTTCATTTCCATGTAATCCAGCAAAACAGAGTATAAACAGAAGATCTGCAAAGGAACAGAAGTCAAAATTCACGATCAACTGAGTGTACATAAATGTCCTAGTAATAATGACCAACTGCAGAGTCTTTCATTTGTAATTTAATCTAATAATTTCCATGCACTTCTAAAGGAACACACTATGAAGCTGGCAACTTCTGAGAAACTGCTGCGCTGTTACAAACAGCATTTGAGCTGGCATTATAACAGCATGATAGATAGTGAGATGGAGAACAAAGTTAGTGTGGAAACGGAGCTGGGAGAAATTGCCAGCAGAATGTGAGAAAGCAGAGTTGGATTATGATAACCTCCCTTGTAGAACCAAATTAAACCGCTTTTAAAGGCTTTGTTGCTTTTTAGTTTGTAGTTGTACTATGTATTTACTTCACATGGGTGCAGGAGATTAATGAGGCAGGTGTAGTGATCATGGGGTGAAAAACTGTGGTGCTGCTGTTCTTTTTAAATGTTTCATTTCATACAGACTGTGGGATATTTACAGCATTAATTAACAACATGTCTGTGTGCTTTAGTTCTGCAACTGTTCAAATGGATTGAAAGTGTTTAATATGCAGAGATGATGGAAATTATAACTCCTGGAAGGAGGTTGGACAGAGAACCCCCTCTGCCTTTTTTTTTTTTTTCTTAATTACTCTTATAAATATCTTTTAAAATGGCATGCTTGTCCAAAGAGATGGTTTGTGTAAAGAGTGGGGAATATATGGCCAGGAACTCTGCAGCTGGTTTTGACAATATGGCTGAAAGAAGATAGAAGGAAAACCAAAAATCAAACCCCAGAGATAGACCAAATAGAAAAGTTCTGAGTGTGCATCCAGTAGCATTGCCAGCTCCTGACCTGTGAGAGAGGAGTTTTTTCCACAGTTATGTGGAAGTGTATGCCATGCACTTCTGAAATAAACATATATGCAGAACTGTAGACACCATGGGGAAGACTTAAATTATGTATTAGTAGAGCTTGGCCTGCCTGTTTGGCACTGAAGCAAGGTCTGTTAGATACAGTCAAGGATAAAACCAAGGCCAAGACTTGTGAAATACTGATTATAGGGTTTATTTTATTTCTGTAGCGGAATTATGAGAATACTTTAAAGTAGGATTTCCCCTCGTAGTTTCTCTTCAAATGCAGAGGTAGGAAAGAATGCCTTGTTATGAACTAATAGATGGCTTTGCCAAAGTCTATACCAAATGTAAATCAGAGGCCTCTGCTGCATTACATCTTTTAACTAAGGTCAGGAAAGTATGGTTTAAACGATTTCTTTGTAAGAAGTCTTGAAATTTGATAAGACAGGCGAAAATACAGCTTTTGCTAATACTTTTCTTGAAGTAAAAAAACTGTCATCATAAAGCATCTCCTAAATCCTGTGTATATTAAAAAATAAAATAAAATGAAACCAATATCAAAGGAAATTAGGGCATATCAAAAACCTCTCTCTGTGTCCTGCTTCATTTGTGTAGTCTTCAAGAGGAGTTTTGTTAGTCATTTGTGTTGTCATTATAGAAGTTAGGAAAGGGTCCTTTACTGCCTGGGTTATTAGAGAGACTTTTTAAAAATTCTAATGAAGTATACTCTGAACTGTTGACATGTTGTGTGGAGTCAGAGTGCTTCTGAGATAATACATGGAAGTCACTTAGAAAGAGCACAAAAGCAACTCTTTCCAGGACTGATGCTTGGAGGAATAATGGACAAAGCAATGTGTAGTGCTGTTGTACTTTCAGTCCCTAAGCAATCTTGGCAATCCATCAATAGCCAGACAGGCTTTACATTTTGAGAGTCTTTAAAAAACCAAACCACTAAGTTGTTTCTAGAGATTTCGTTCCCACTCAGCACTCTCAACGTTTGTAGCGCTCTGTTATTTACTGCTGGAATCAGGTGTATTTTTAAGAAGTGAAGTGATCTGATTTTCCTGAGTGTGAATCTGCCAGAGATCAGATTAGGTCAGTCATATGTTGGCAGCAGGAAAGCCACCCTTGGCTACAGAAGTGTTCTGCTCTGCTGGCAGAAGGCTGGATCCTGTGACAGTGTATGTGTGTGGTTCATACTAAGCATCGCCGATGGTTCTGTGGCTGTCCCTGACAGCACTGCAGTGTAGCCTAAAACTGGGGGTGCATGTGTAGTAAAGATCGAGAGAGCTGCTGCCAGTGGTCAAGAACTGCACTGGGAATGGTTTAAGAAAAAGAAGAGATTTTAGCACCAACGAAAATGACTCTGGATAAAAGATGAATTAACTGTAGTTTTCATGGTAGGTAGGGGTGGGTGAGTAGTTGTAATTATTTTGGCAGCTATATTGTTATCCTGCTATAATTTTGCTTTCAGGATCATACTCTGGCTCCATTGCTGGAGAAGAATTTGTATCCCTACTTCAGAACAGCTGTTAGGAGATGAACAAGAATTTCCTCAGGTACAGAACCTGAGTTGCATTTGTCTGTTGCTATATATGGAATGTGTTTGCTAAGTTTACTGAAGGTTTTAATTTGTACTGCTGACATCTTAGCTGTATTCTTAAAACAATCAAGAAGTCTTTTTTGTGTTGTGATGGAAAAAATTAAGGGAAAGGTGAACAGATTGTAGGGATTTAGCTTCAGGAAATCTAGTAAGCTGACTGTTGAGGTGGCCTGCCTTATTGGCATTTCATTTCTCTCTCTCGATATTGACTACCACTAAAGTGGTTTATCATAACTGAATTCTTTCCCTTTTTTTGTTTTGTTTTGTTTTCCAGGTAAATCACACTGTGCCACTTGGCCTCCATTTAGAAATTCACAGTTCTAGTTCACAAGAAGTTGCAGTTAATGTTTTGGATCATAATACCCCACTGAAGTTACCAGGCCACGTCAGCAGTGTCCCAGAGATGCTTTAGTGTCACAGGTAGTGTAGTATCTAAGGCTGTACAAAAGAACAAAGGAAGATTTCTTTTTTTTCTTTTTGAAAGGGAAGCAAAATCCTTCCAAAGTTCTGGCTAGTCATTAACTTTCCACAGCGGTGCTCGAGGCAGTTCGTCACTAAAATCTTTGGTTTCAGTTCTCCAAAGAATGCTCCCCTATACAACATTCACCTTAGAGAGGATAAGGACAAAAGATGCTGGTGAATCCAGGATCAGCAAGGCAGCTAGGTTTACAGATAACCACGGGCTTCCATTTAGCAAGCTGTATTTGGCCTCAGTGTTGGGTTTCCAGCGTTCCCAAGTCCACCTTCCTGTTGTTTTCAGCCCAGTTTAGAGACTGTAGAAATGGCTTGTCACAGATCTCTGCAATTGGCAAGTCTCCTCAGAATTTCTTCCACGTATCCTTTGTTTTCTTTGCCACAGCAGAAGTTCAAAGCAGAATGTCTTTAGGGATTTGAGAGCAAATGATCACAAGTGGCGAGGAGGGGACTCATGCCAGTATACTGAAAATATTTTGTTGCATTGCTTTTCTCTGCACACAGCAAATGCACACTGGAAACAAACTTGGCTCTGGAAAGGCAGCAATAGAAAATGTAAAAACAAACCCAGAAAGGAAGTAAATGAAGCCAAAGCGGGG
Source organism: Erpornis zantholeuca (assembly GCA_013400515.1). Classification (NCBI taxonomy): domain Eukaryota; kingdom Metazoa; phylum Chordata; class Aves; order Passeriformes; family Timaliidae; genus Erpornis; species Erpornis zantholeuca. The sequence continues at coordinate 167,783 of VZTN01030985.1, forward strand.
AGCAGGGTAGTTTTGGGTAATGAACAGTAAAAGAAAGATGTGGAACTTAAGGAAGAAGTGTAATGAAAGGGCACAAAAGAAAGATGACTGATTTGGAGAATGGCCTGGAAAAAACCCCCAAAACATTTGGAAAAGGACTGGAGTAGTGGGGGAAGCTACAGTGTCTGCTGAGGGGAGGGGAATTTCCTGCCTTATTGCCTCTGTACAATTAATATATTCTTATTCTGTGATCTTGTCTTTGCTATGGAATGTAATAAAATGTGCATGGTGTGGTCTCAAACAGTTGCCTCAGATTTGCTTCAGCACCCTATTGTTTCCAATGAGCTCTGACTAAATGCTTTTGCCATAGATGTTGTGCTAATATGTTATATGAATTATTTGTCTTATCTCAGTCCTGTGAAATTAGAAGCCCTTTCCCACAGTGTGTTAAGAAGATTAAAATGAAAGCCTGTTTTTATGGTCCAGCAACAGTGCAAATATTTGGGGAAAAAAAAGAAAGGAAAGTAGAAGAGTTGTGAACTAACAGTGGGGTGCTATGAGGACTCTTTATGAAGCAAACACATTTTGTCACCTAAATGGTGAGATGATAAGTTCCAAGCTTCCCTTGAAAGGGTTTATACTGTTTTCCCTGGTGCCTTAAATCAAGGGGAAGAGCTTGGGATTGGCAGTTCCTACTAAGATACCTGTTGTTGTTGTTGGCATTTGACATTAACTTGTGAGGTTAAGTTCCTTCTTCAAACCCTTATCGGTGACTTGAGGGCTGCATTTACTTTGTGGTAGGCAGTCCTGGGGCAGAATTTGAGCTCTTTGGAAAAGCACTAATATAATATTAGAGGCTACTACCAGCTGCTTTTTGTTTGTTAAGAGAAATTTAACGTAGTCAAGTGATGGTGCACGTGAAGTTTGGGATTTGTATTACTGTGTGTCTTGAATTCCTCTCTTGTGTCCCTTTTTTCCTAAGAGCAGAATATATTTTAGTTACAGCAGTATTTTATTTATACTGATTTACTTTAATCTTAGTGTTGTAACATTCCAAGATACTTTATAACTGCTCTCCTACCTGTGTGGTATTTGTCACACAAAGTCTAAAGCTATAATGAAATTATTGTGGACATGATGTGCTTAAAACAAAAAGAGTATCTTCCTGTGTTTGGGCAGTAACTTAAGGCATCACATGTTATTGTAAATATATGTGAGGGGGCAGTGTAATATGTGAGAGGAGACAGAGTAATGGTGTGATGTTGGAGTGAACATTTTATGTTTTCTGGACTCTGTTCCCATTTCCTGCATTCTTCTTATTTCCCTGCATGGAAATAAGTAGGAGTGCATGTTGCTACATCAGAAATGTTGCTCCTTCAGGCCTATTCAGGTCACGATTGAGGGTGAGAAGTCTTGGAAGTGCCTATGGGCCACACTCTATGGAGCTTTATGCTGAGATCTGTTGAGTTTCAGATTGTGGGGACACAAAAAGGTAGGTGTGAGAGGGGTGGCCTGTTATTTCCCTGTCTTGTGGACTAAGTTAACAGCACCAGACCATTGAAGTGCCATTGAAGGTACTTGAAAATTTGACTTCTTAGGTGTTAATGTCCCCCAGAAGGACAGGTATGAAGAAGTTTGGCATTTTTCCCTGTCCATGTTGGACAAGGAGGCAGCAGCTGGGTCTTAATGGTTTTTCTTCTTGCCCAGCAGCTGCTTTAGGTCACACCAGCTCTGTGCACATGTCCTGGGATACCTGGGGGTTTTGTTGGCACAGGAGTTGAAAGATCCACGCTCTCACGGACACTGCAGTCTGAACTACTGGTGTGGGTGCAGCTATGGCAGCAGAAGGGAGCATATATCAGTTTGTGCTGTGTGTGAGTGCAGCAAAATCAGCATAATTGTCTGTGGTTTTTTCCTTACAAATTGCCCTCTATTAAGTTATAGCTTGGCATGCTGGAGGTAGTGGGGGCTAGGGAGGAGGGCGACTTTGTCATTGCTGGGTTAGAAGAGGCTCTGCTCTACAGGCAGTGCTTAACAATCCTCAGGAGATTGCAGGGATCTGTCTCTGCTTAGGCCTCCCTTGTCAAGGTGCAGCTGTACCACTGCTGGTCAGTGGAGGTGCATGGTTTAATTTATATGCAAGACTTCAGACCCCCAGCAAACTGGACACTACAGACCTGGGGTGGGCCACAAAACGATTTTGCAGTATATTATGTATTAAACTTGATAAGAAATAGATGAATGGCAGTGGTAGGGGGTAAGCAGTTTTCTATCTTTCTTTTGGTGAAAGTTCTTAGGTGTTGTAAGCATTTTTCAGCATGCTTTGACCAGATCAGCACAGAGAAGCTTGGCTTTAGTCTGTCTCAGGAAGTGTCTGATTTTTGCAACCACATTTAGATGTAAATGTAAGCAGTTGAAGTTTTTGTGTAATGCTGACACCTCTATGTGATACCTCTCCATAAAAGTAAATATTTCTACATTACTGTTTTCCAATATAATGTTTTAGATGTAAACACATTGATTCTGATTCGCAATTTTTTTGGGTATTTTTCCAGTGTGTTTTAAGCAGAGAGACTTCTAACTGCTGGACATTACTGAGAGAAAAGTTTTATAGATATAAACCAAGAATGTATAGCGAATAATTAAGCTATATTAAAATTAAAGCATTAGAGATTTCTAATACCTTTCAGGTAATTTAAATTTAAAACATTCTTTAGATTTAAATCATATGAAGCTGTTCTGCATGACTTCCACCAGCCTTTATTAAGAACTAAGCACTCTACTTGCCAACTTTTAGAGATTACACTTCTATTTGTAATTTGTCTTCTAATGTGCAGTTAATAGCAATATGGCAATCATTCCGTTTGCAAAATCAGGTGGGCTTCTAATCTGTAGAGAGGTTTCTAATACATGTAAAAACATTTTATTCAAGGTATTGCCATAATAATTAGCCTCTTCACATTTTCCTTAAAGAGAATTTGGAGGAAAAATTCCTTCTAATAACACAGATGTGGTTATTAATTTGTTTCCTATTGCTGTTGGAATGTTCTCATCAATTTTCCAAATCCATTCCCTCATGTTTGTTTCAAACCTCACATGGTGAGACCAGAAGTACATAGTGTAGATGTGATTTTCTGACTATCCTGTTTGTTCATCTGGTTACAGGTTCCCAGAGTTGCTGTGCTCAGCATGGTGGGACAGGGGTTCAAATGTCCTTACTTTATAGTTTTTTGTGCTGCAAGAGGTTAGTTCAGTTTGTTGTCTCTGGTAGGAGTCCTTACTGTGGCCATTGAGTTACCAAGTGGGAAAGGTATCGTAGGAGAGCATGAAAGCAAGAACCACAAACTCTGTTTGAATTCCTTGCCAGCAGTGTCTCCTGTGGTTTAGTCTGCCTGGTCAAATCCATATCTAGGAGTTGAAAGGGATAATTGGGCTTTAAGACTCCCTTTTCTCTGGATCTCCCTTTCCCTGTGGACACAACTGTGTCTCTTCCATGCTCCCCTCACCAAGTTCACCTCCAGTGTGCACAAGGTGACCATGGCAGCGCTCAGGGACCAAAGGGTGTTGGGAGGGCTCTGGTTTGGTGGTGACATCAGACACTTCTGCAGGTTCTGAGCTTAAAATGTGAATGTTGGCTCCACGTAAGTTGGTATCATTAACCATCAAACACTGTTTAATGTGAGCTGGAGTTTCAGATCTGAGATGTGAAAAGAATCGAAATACAGTGTGTTATGTAACTTTAAGTTGCTAATATGCGGTTGTGTTACAGAGAAGGATTAAGGGCAAATTTTATCCAAAGGCACTTTCAGGAAGTAGAGATATCCAAAATATTGTTAGTCATCCTTTCAGCTTTTTATTAGCAGTATCTTGCTGAGACAGGTAATTGTTAAAATGGGAAGGGAGGTCTGGTTGGTAGTTCCAGTCCAAAGCTGTATTTAAGTGAACCCTTCCCAGCAAAGGGGAGATAGGTCACTGCCGTGGGCTTTAGCCAGAGAAACAAACCTGAGATCTGCTTTTTGGTTCATTTGTTCAGCACTGGATAAAGTGTGTTTGATAGACTTTGGAGTAAAAAGGAGGTTTGTGTACCCTCCAGGAGCTGGAGAAGAGATGGAATCCTGGCTGTCAGTAGGAATGGACTCTTCTCCTATAAACCCCCAAAGCAACAGTTACCATAACTGAATATTGCACTGTGTGTGGTGCACCTCATGTTTCAAACACAGATCAAATTCAGCAGTAGGTTTGAAATGGAGCTGAGCTTCCAGAAGCCAGCCCAAATATCAACAAAAACCCTCCAATCTTAGTATGAGGAGCTTGAATTGAGGCATCATGCAAATCCTGTTAATAATGTAATGACTCTCCATTAATTCCCATCGCTGTTATGTCAGTTGATTTTCAGCTACTTGATCCATAATCATTTTGTCAGTTCTACTGAAGACTTCTTTTTAATTCAGCTATTAAAAAAATGGTTTAGGTTTCTGTTGGTTCTTTAATTCAGACATCAGTGATCTCAGGAAAGATGCAAAAATGAAAGTTCCCGTTGTAGGAGTAGAAATATCTGATGAAATTCTTTTTCCTTGCTTCCTCAATAAGTACATGTTGTCCTTTTGAAGTAAGTAGGTTGCACTGCATCCCAAGAGATTAGGGAAGCTTCCGGTCTCCTTCCTGTTTGAATCTTGCTAATGCAATGTTACCAAGATATTATGTGTTAAATATGCAGCAAAACAACATTGATTTCTTTCAATCTTTTCTGTATGGTGGAAGGAAGCAGAAGAGGTTTTACTCTTAGCATTTATCACACCCAAGTGGGTGTGGGAGTAATTTTTCTAACACAAGAATTATTTCTAAAAATGTGCTTATATTTATTCAAACAGTTTGTTTCAGCTTTCATTTCTGAGCTGAGCAGATTTCTAAAGAGCTCTTTTTCCAACATGAAGATGGTGGGAGCTGATGGATATTAAAATTTAAGTAAAATATTTATAGTCCTGGAGGAAAGGTGGATCATCAGGAAAAGAAAATGAACTTTGCTTAATTGATAGTGACACGTGTGCTGTATTTGCTTTCATTGAACAGTTATGAAAATTCATCTCCCTTTATGGGTCTGTGTAATTCTGAAAGATTTTCTGTATTTTAGATTGAATGCCAGTTTGGATGATGGAGATGCCAGGGCAGGTACTTCCTTCCCTTGAGGGTGGGTCACAGTAGAATTCAGAAACTGGAGATAACCAAAATCTTGTTAGTCATCCTTCAGCTTTTTAATATCTTAGCAGAATTAACCAGCTGCATTAAGCTATGAAGGTTCCATCAAATAATTTAACAAGAAGCTTTATCAAGTAATTCTAAAAGAGCAAAAGAAGGTTTTGGGTAACAGTGAGTGCAGTGATGTCCCATTACTAGGGATCATCTTCTAGGCTGATTTTTTTTAATTGACCAAATTATAACAAATGATGAACTATCGGTATCAAAATTTAGTGACCAATTAATGGAGACAAGGAGATGTTTTTGTTTCAGAAAATTGATGTGGTGAACAGCTGGAGCAGATGCAGGTTTGCTCATAAATTGCTAAATGAATGCACTGGAGTACTGCTTCTGAAAGATAAACAGCCGGGAAGGAGTTAGAGGAAGTGTTGATTTTTGTCTTAGTAAGATAAGTACTGACAATCAAACTAATAAAAATAATGTTCCAGTAGGTTATTATTTACTGACTTGTATGCTTTTTTTGTCAAAAGTGTAATGGAACTGAGGTCTCCCACCACTGAGAATTAATAAGCTGTGTTACACTTGCCTCGTTTTGGAGTAACTTTGTTTTACTCTTTTGCTTTTTCTTCTCTGGGCTGCTTATGCTCCAGCCTTCTCAGTCTCTTGCCTGCAGGTATTTCTCACTTATTTATTTCTTATATCTCTTATTCCTCATTTATAGCCAAGTGTTTTTCATGGTGAGTAAACTTTGTGATAGCTTAATGAAATTTAGCTTTGCTCTCTCTGTCCTAACAACTTTCCTTCTGGCTAGACAAAATTAAGCTCCAGTCTCTTTGAAGACATTTTTGTGTACAGATTTTTTTCAAGTAACTTTAACTGATTGCTGAAAAAATCTAAGATTATGGGCTGGCAGTAGTCACTACCAATTCTGAATATTAAAGAGGCACTATCCAGGAAAAGACCCTGTTAAAACAAGTACTCTGCTAAAGGGAGCTGCCAGCCCAGCCATGCTTTAAGAGGTACCATCACAAGAGGGTTTTTTTTTGCCACGAGGCTGGTAACCAATGCTTTTGTTTTTCTTTTATTCTCTTTGTAAGACTCAGCCTGGGGGAAAGGAATGTTTTTTGTGAAATCCTCTGAAACTTAATTGCTTAGGTTAGGTGAGAGCAGACCGCAGAGCCCTGCAGGTGCAGTCTGTGTCTATGGCCTCTGCTCACTCAAAGTGGCAATAAACATATGCAGGGGTTTCAGTGGCTCTTGGAATGTTCCCTGCGCAACCCTCTACTTTTGAATCAGTTTATGTAGAGTTTGCAAAAAGTAAAAGTAGTCCTGGGTTTTTGTTTGCTTTTGCCTTGGTGATGCTGGATATGTGATCAGTATTGTGTGGTATGAAATAGCCATGCAGTATGAATAACACAAAATAATAAGTCTTATCAAACAAGCAGAATAAAATCTGTGGGCTCCTAAAGACAAGAGGACAGTATTCATGAAGTTAGTTGCTGAAAAAGTGGCATTGCTGCTATTGTCACTGATATACTACGCAGTCAAACCCATGGCATTGCAGTGTACATAAAGACTTTTTAAGAGGGAATACTTTGGTCATTACTTCTTCTCTTGCTTTAAATGATACAGTAATATATAAAGGTAATTAAAAATCCAGTGTAGGCTCTGTTTCTTCCCCACTTAGGCTGATGTGTGGAATTTGCACATTCTGTGGCAGGTAAGGCTGCCAGTGTCTTGCCTGAAGAATAAAGAGTTATTTTCTCCAAGAGCGATTAGTACTCTTCAGTTTAGATTTGACAAGTAAGAAAGGATTTATTTTGCTACCTACATCAGATTTCCCCTTGACCCTTACATGGAGGTTCAGTGTATGCCAATGACCGTACAGGGTTCTGGCAGAAATGGGGAAAACTCCCTAGTGTGGTACCCTGAGTGGGTTTGTCTCTGGAAGCACAAATCCTGAAGAGCATGTGGAAGCTGCTGTTTGGGCTGAGGAAAGAAGTATGAAAATATTGTTTGTGTCATAGCTGATTAATGGGCAAATTAAAAAACATGCATAATACGGAATGGGAAAGAGCAGAAGATGAGAGAAACCTGTTCTGAGAGGCTTCTGGTGGCTGGAAACCAAATGAGTGAGTAATGGTTTGAAATTGCTTCAAGTACTTAGTGTTGATAATAGTTACTCTAAGCCGTGGTGGAATGTCCTGCGTGCTGACTCTCAGCTGCATTATTGTGTGTCGCAAGTCCCAGCAGCGCAGAGTGCCCTGCTGGAAGATGTTTACCCAGCATCCTCACAAACTGAAACTTTACAGCTGCTCCTCGGTGGTTCTACTCTAGTGGCCTGGAAGCTCCAGCCATTTTCCTTACAAACAGGCAAGTAAAGCCTGCATTATCTGTTTTGAAAACCATTGGAAGGAGAGGGGCAAGTCTCCAAGGCAGATAAGAAGCATTACTGTGTTTCACTTTCCACAGTGAATAGCTGTGGTAGGGTGTTCAAATCCTGCTTCTGTCCAGGTATGTGATATTGATACCTCTTAGTCACCCAAACTGCAGCACATGGAATGGAATAGTCTATCCCATGTAGGGTTCCTCTAACAATCCATGATATTTGCACAGTAGATATGTATGTCGAAGTTCTTCAAAATGCCCTGTATTGTCTAACATACAGAAGCTAGCATCTTTAGGGGATAACAAGAGGGTAATTCTTCTGAAGACTGATGTCCAAATTAAGTTGGGGAATCACCCTGAGCATACCTGTTTCTCTCCTTTAAACCATAACAATTTAAGCAAGCCCACTATGTTAGAATACAGCAAATTCATACATTGACACCACAGGTGCTTCAGGCCAAGAGCAGGAGAGGAATTTGTCTCACCAGCATGAGTTACAGGAAAGAATTAGAGGTGGGCAAGTTCATTTAGGTGCACTTCCCCTACTTGCACTTCTCGGAGAAAAATAAATTGAGACCAAGTGATCTTTCTACATTTCCTTCTAGCCAAAATTTAAAAAGTAATTGTTGGGAGGTTGATTTAAAGGGCATAATTTTCAAATTGCTGAGCATCATTGTCAACCCAGTAAAGCTGAACACAATTTCACATAGAGCTGCAGCCTTGTGTTCTTGTTAATGCAGGAAGAGTCCTTCCTTTCTTGTGACTGTTGCATTCTTTAGACTTAATGCAGCAATCAGAAAAACTCAAAATTCATTGTGGAAAAAAAAAAAGGAGATAGTCAAAACTGTGTGTTGAGAATAGGTGGCCCACTGCAGTTAGTCCGTGTCAGATCTAATGCAATTATTGTTATAAACTGAAACCTTTTCAAATTCCTTTCATTCAAGCTCTGTGTAATATTTGTCATTTTCAAGTAATTTATGTCTGCTACCGATTGGGAAATATTTCAGACAGAATGACACTTCCAGCTCTATATATGCAATATCATTTAAATTGTTGTGGCTGACTCTAGGGCCTGAATGTACTGTCACGTGCACTTTAGGAAGCTGCAGTCAGAGTCTACACATTGCATAACTGAGGGTTAAGATTTGGCCCTTTATATACCATTATATTGTTAAAAAACCCCACCAAAGCTAAGAAACAAAAAGCAAACCAAAAAACCCCAAATCAAACTCAAACCCAGGAATCCTCATGAAATTGTCATAATACATACTACATTTTAGTGGCTGAAAATCCTCAATTACAGTAATTTGAAATTTCACCATTTATTTGTACAGGTGCTCTAGACATTCTCTTTTTAGCTGCTTCTTTCTGGCTCTCTAAAGAATCAATGATTTTACCCCAGAAAGAATCGTGGATCAATAGACTTTGAAGATTAGCGGGTCATGGCCAGGTACAAAATGCATGTTGTAAACCCCAGGCTCTTTTATTTGCTTGAATCCTTCCTCAGAAAAATGAGAGAAGGGGTAGCTTTGAACAACAGACCTCTTTGAATGGATTAATTCCTCGTGTATTTCAAAGGGTCGAGAATATACCAGAGAAACTACAAATGTGGAATTAATTTTCAGTGACTTGAGAATTCAGTTAGCTGACCAATAGTTTTCTTATATAAGCCAGGATACTGTGGATGAAAGTAAGACAGTGAAAAAGGAGTGCTGTGCATGGAGTTAAGTTTTTTGTTTTTCCTATCTCCCCACTTTTTATTGTAAATGGAGTTGCACAGAAGTAGCTGTGTTTATTACTTTGCCTTTTTAGTCCCATCTTCCTGATTTCAGGGTTTTGTTTTCTGTGCAAAACTGGACACTAACATCCCTAACCTGTAATAAAGATAAATAGGGTTAATTTGCATCTGCTAAGAGTGCTAAATTAATCTGTAGCTCTCTGGCACTCAGCTACCCCTCCTGGAATGGTCTGTCTAGACTTTCTAGAGAAGCTAGACCAGATCCAAGCAGCTTTTGAACCTCTCTAATAATTGTATTCCAGTGCTATGTTACTTCATCTGCTTCTGGATGAAAATAGTGGAGTTTAGAAAGAGGTGGAAGGCTTGAAGTGGCAGATTAGTAAACAGAATGAACACAGATAGATTTCCAAGATCTGTTTGTTTCTTGTCAATAAACTAATCGTATGCTATTTTCATTCATTTTCCATTCTTACTCTTCTTACCCTCAAGGTTGTCATCTTCATATTTCCTTTCATTCTCATTCTTTCATGGGGATTTCAATTTTAGATATGTTTCCCCTCCCACTGCTATTCTTCAATCCATCAGTTTTGGTCATGTTTGACAGAAGGACAGATGTTTCCAAGATAATGACATATCCGCAAGTTTTCTGAGAACAGGCATACAGAAGAGGCTTAATTGCAAGCAATTAAATGAAAGTACTTATTATTAGACACTAGAGAATCCATATAGAGGAGTGAGTTTAAAAATGATTCCTCTGCAGAAAAAAATGGCAGTGGAGTTTGTAATTGATAATGAGCATCAGACCCCTGTGAAATCTTATTTTAGCAGTGCCAGGCTGTGTGCTGTGTGTGCAGCAGGCTGCCTTTACCGGGGAGGCTCAGGAACATGAGTGGTAAATCTGGTTCTTCATCCACAGCCTTACTAATGTGAAGGAGTTAATTTGTTTACTCCTGCAGCTGGAAAGGCTGTGGCCCTGCAACAACTGAGAGTCCTATGCACTCCAATTAGTAAATTCCCTGACCAGGCCTGATCCCCAGTACTGCTGGGAAGTGAAGGGAAGTCTTCCCCAGGGCAATATTATCTGCTTTTCTCCTCTCTTCTAGGGTATTGCTGCTTTTTTATTTTAAAGCTATGATATAACATGGAAACCTGTATTTGGAGCAGCATGTCCATAGAAATTGATATTTTGGGGGCTGGCTGTATGGATTTCATCTGTTGTGAAAATGTTTTTGCTCTACTATATAGTTATCAAAGAGACTTTGTGGGCTTTCCCTCACGCTTGTCTTTGGGGAAAAGAGACTTAGCTCAGTAGTTGCAAAGTGCACATTGGATTTTTAGGGCCATTGACAGTTTAATTCAGGAATGATCTAATTAGGGATCCAGAGAACTGGATTCACCATATCCTTAAGTATTGACTGTCCTGAGAGATGCTCTGGCAGATGGTTAGTTCAAAGTGAGTTTACCTTGGGCTCAGTTTCTTTAGACTGACAGCTTTTTTTACTCAATTAAATGAGACAACTGTCAAAAGCACAGACTCTGAGTTGATGCAAATAACTCTGCTGCACAGATAAAGCTTAAATGTGTTCCTTGAGTCAGCTGAAACTGTCAGGTGCTTTGAGTAACTAGTTCAGCCAGCCAGAAAGGCACACTCACAAGTAGAAGAAAAGGTTGGGAGGTGCCTAAAAATAAAACAACTCCCAGGGTTTTGTTATCTTCATTGATTTTACTTTTTGTCACATACTGGTATGGCATGTTGGGAGCTATTCTTTGCTTTCACTCTTGTATTCGTTTAAGGAAGGAATTCTCGTTATGTTTTAATTATCCTCAGAAGTTTATTTGTTGTTAATGTGCCCAAAGTCCTTAGGCTATGAAAGCACGAAAATAATGAGCTATTATGATGGGGCTGTCAGGCAGTCCCCAAACTAACTGTCCTTTGCTCTGAGATTTCAGCTGTTTGCAAATAAATTAATATGGTTTTGGTGTTTTTCTGACAATTTAGATATCCATATGTGATATTTGTAGTTAAAATCTAGAGTGTGCTATTCACCCTCTCTTGCCCACCAAGAAGAGCTAAAGTAGCTCTTCCTGGTGCTGATCTCACTGAGCTGGCAAGAGCTTGGCTTTCTGTTCCCTCTACTCAATCGTGCAGCTTCCATTTCAGCGTGAATTACTGGGTTTTGTGACCCTTGTGGAGTAATGAGGAGGTTCTGCTGATGACACACAGCCATTTGAATGGTGTCTTCTCTGCACCAGGCTTTGTCCAAGGTAAATCGAAATTGAAACTGGCTTAAGTAGACAACATATGCTTATGAGTGAAACAGAAGCTGCTTGTCTGCTGCTAATATAAAAATGAGTTGTGGGCATCTTAAAAACCTAAATGTAACTATGAAGTAAGAATAGCAGACATTGAAGGAAAAAACCCCAAAACCTGGAGTGCCTGTGGAGAAGGCTGTGATATATGGGTGTGCTTAGAAATGCAGATGCTTGAATGAAAACTTGTTAAGACTCTAATACTTTCTTAATTGAGACAAGGGGGGTAAAAATTTACCTTGCCCTTACACTAGGAATTTCCTTTACAAGAAGAGGAGTGGGACAGGGCGTGGGAACAGCAGTATTCATCTGCTGACAAAGTGTTTGAACTGCTCTCACCAAACCACACAGCTCTTTACAATGCCTTTTGTGTGCCCTCACAAATGGACTCACGGAAGGTTCATGATTTCCATCGTCTAAAATTATTAGAAATGTTAACAACACACTGTTGTGATTTTAAATTTTTAAGATGTGAGCAAAAAGTCCCTTGGGAAGATGAGGTTTGGATCGACTACAAAGACAGGAGCCTCTGTCAGTGTGTTAAAATAATCGTGTCCCAAGACACATTTTGTTATACATTGGTAGTCCTTGACTTGCAGCTTCTATCAGATGGCTGATTGAGTGCTTTAATTTCCATTCCTCAAATGTATTGGAAATGTGAATTTTTTTCAAGTCTTACCTATGAATCTTCTGTGTTGTTACTTAGGTATGAACCTGGGAATCAGAAAGTTAATGTTCTGCTTTGGACACATTCTGCTTGCCAGCTTATTGTCAGCTTCCTGAGCAACTGCTTCCAGTTTTCCCTCCTTATAATTATATATTACCCTGTTTCTTCTACTGTCGTCAGAGTCTAAGTCATAGAGGAGTGTACAGTACCAAACTCACATAAAATAAATGTAACCAGTTCAGCAGTAAGGAGAGATCTATTTAAAATTTCTTCCTCCCTCATTAGGATGGGCATTTTTAGAACTTGTGTTATTTTCTTGGCATTTCAGTTTGATTCTGAAAGGAACATTGTCAGCTCAAGTAAAAAAAAGTCCAGTCCAATGAGTTGCCTAGGGTTTTTGCATTTAAAAAACATATATATGTCACTTGATGCGTTTAATTGACTTATTTGAAAGTCTTTTTAAAGTAGGAGCATTAAGCTCTAATTTCAGTCTCAATGAAAATGCTGACTATAATGGAAGTTAAAGAGAAGTGATGAGAACATCAAAGGCCTTGTTATGTCTGTTAGGAAACAAGATACAGAACTGTCTACAAGCCTAGAGGGAAAAGGAATGATGAAGCCAGGAGTAATTGGAAAGATGGGTGTGGCTTGTGGGTGTAATCAACAGGCATTGAATGTACCAGGAGTGTCTGGTTGATATAATCTGGTCGGTGGGCAGGGCTTCTGGTGCCGAGCTTGTACACAAAGGCTGGCAGCCAGCTCCTGTCATCTTCTGTTCCAGGTTGAGAGATCATTTTTTAGTACCCTTGTTAATGGGAAAATTGTTAATACTACAAATTGGAGTAAGTATTTAGAAGCTGTGCATTTATCTGGCACAGCTACATTAAAGTAGTGCTGTGAAGGAATGGTTCTGATACTAAAAGTATATAATTCTTCTGGCAGATATTGGTGTAAGAAGTTCACATGTATCTTGATGTGAACATAACTTAGGGATTGAAGAAATTTAAGGGTCCTCAGTCAAACATAATTCTGAGCTGTTTTCTCTGTTGTCATCTCTGAAGACTCACTTTTTCTTTGTAGATGAATATTTTTGAAGGGGGAAGCACTGAAAGTGAAAATAAAGAGAGCATTATGGCATTTACTGTCAGTCTTAACCTTTGAATTTCCTTAGCACTCTGTGATAGGCAGGTGTGTGTCAGACAGGTTCTGAACCTGTAGGATTGGTTTGGCCCAAGATGTGCCATCCACTGTCTGCTGAAAAGCACTTTGGCCATCAGCTTTTATCTCTAGGGAAGAGATCAATGGATCCAGAAGGCTGCAGCACCTAGATCTCTAGCCACAGTCTGGTGATTATGCGAGTTTCTTACATTTTATTTATAGAACATATGCATTCATTTGGGCAATTGATGGGCCTCTCAAATTTCTTCTTGGGGTTTCCTTAAGGGGAAGATGGAGAAAGAAATATATTTGTTGTATGATGGATGAGCAGTGAAACTACTGGTGTGGAAAGGGCTGGACTTGGCCAGCTGTGCTCAGGTGATCTCTCCATGTTCAGTTGGATCCCTTTGGATTTTGGGCTGTCTATCAGTGCTCTCAGAGCTACTTCCCTGACTGTCTTGCAGAATGTCTAGGAATCCCTGTTAAGTTCTGCAAATCCTGCTTTTCCTCCCCAACAAGATTTGTAGTTGAAAGAAAATGAACATGTTTTTCATAACACAAATGGTAGATGACTGTTTATAAATTTATCGGGTAGGATATTATTTCTTAAATTTTGTGCAGCTATTTGTGTTTCTTCACCATTCCCTCTCTTTTTCTGTTCTCATCCTATTGCAGTGTGTTGTACTTTGCTTATGAATAGAATTATTTTGATGAGTTTCAACAGACAGTCTATTGTGCTTGTCTTTAAAATATCTTAAAACATATGTTGCTTCAGTTCATGCTTTTGTCACATCACAGCCAGATTCTTAGCTTTCAGGGTTTCAGTATATTTCTTTGGAATGCAGTAATCCAAGAAAAGCTTTGTCACTTTCTATTCCAAACCTGTGAACTGGAGGATAAGTTGTCAACAGCAGGTGATCCAGTGGAAGTCACTACAATCTTCTTTCCTTCTGCAATGTCCTCATTCATTTAAGTCTGAAACAAGTGTCTGTTCAGAGAAGTGAAAACTATTATACCAATGAAGAAGTTGGTTTTTACTCTGAAATACATGCAAGCATTTCTCAGCACAGGCTTGGCCTGATCAGGAGGTGGTACAGGTATGCTGGTAGAACAGGGGAGGAATCTCTGTTGGTAGAAGGATCTCTTCACCTAAAAGAATCTCCTAAGCTGTGTAAAATGCAAAAAAAAAAAAAAAGCCCCAAACCAATAACTGTGTGGTATTTCAAATTTATGAGAATGTTGCATGAAAAGACCCTAAAATAAGTCTACAGTCAGTTTCAGGGAGGCTTTTCTAGAAATATTTTGGTTCTGAGTTATTCACATATTTACTGCTACTACTTTTGGTGTTTATTTTCAGATGTTGGTTTAGTGATGTTATTATTCCCTGACACTATTCCAATGTCAGTGCTTATTCACCAGTTTCAGCTAAAGGTAATTCAGTGACTGCTTGCCTCTTGATAAATGATAAAAGAAGGAAAACAGATTAATAGATTAATATTAACTGATAGTCATAGGGAAGCACTAATTGCAAGTGCTAAAACAGTTTCATAACAGTGCTAATAATACACTCTATTCTCATTACAAGGCTCCCTGTTATGATTTCATCACGGTACAAGCACGTGCACTTTGGCTCCTCACTGCATTAAACCCTGGAACTGTCTGTGTTGTTGGTGCCTGCACGTGGAGAAGGGAGCCAGCTTCCTCAGCAAGCAGCCCTGCCTTCCCCGGGATTTGGTGCTCTTGGGCTCACTATTGCAGTGGCTGTCACAAGGCAGACTGGGGCCTTGCTGCAGGACTGACCCACCCTATTATTTCAGTGCAAGAAGGAAACAAAAAAGGGCCCCGCGTCTTTAAATTTCTCGTAGTTCACATGGCCTGCCTGGCGATAGACCTCTGTCCTAAACCTGCAGAGTTAAATTTACCCAGAATGACAACTGTATACTCAGGGTTTAGTTACATAACAGCAGTTGCTGCGTTTCACATTGCACTAATCCAAACACAGCGATAAAGCAGGCCATGGAAAAGCTGGCTGGTTTTGGTATGTTACATAGGCAGGAGCACTGAGCTTTTAAATTTCCTTTTCTGCATTGCTGAAAGTATTCTAGGACTTGGATGTTTGGCCATCCAGTGGCTTATTCAGTGCTATAAGCAGTGCGATAGCAGAGGATGTTGTTTGTTGCACAAGTCTGCGTTAGGAAGATGGGTGGGAAGATGGTTGTATGTAACATGCGTATGCCACTGTGTGCTTTCAGATAACAGCATTACAGCTGGCATGGTGTGAGGTGCTGCAGAGGTTAAACACTGCTCAGCTTTCATGGGCTCTTCTGAAACTGCTCTTACCCCAGCTTCTCACAGCTCTTTCCTTCTGTACTCGGAGGAGAATCTGTGTGCTGGGGTAAAGCAATTACCTCTGCATGCTCACTAGTGCACAGTGGACAGATCATCTATCACGAATTGTATCATTAGTGTGCTGTGGCTCAGCTTGGGAGCCCTGCTGAGAGCAGGCCCAAATGCACTGGTGAGTTCCCTTTCCGAGTGCAGGCATTCAGGTCCCCACGGGAGTGTTTGCAGGGTCTTGTTAAATAATAAAGACATTTCTCTAGCTTCTTGTGTGTTTAATCAAAATAGGAACTCTCCTAGGAAGTGAGGAGAGGTAGTGGGGAAGAAGGCAGAGGATGCTGGAGATTTGTATTCCTTCAAGGGCTTGGAGTTGGGAGACAGGCTGTGTATTTCCTTGAAACTTCCTCCAACGTTGCTGAGCCCCTGGGCTTCTCCCTCACACATCTTTGCTTGCTTTATTGTTGTTGATTTTTTTTTTTTCCTTAGAGAGCTCTGAAGCAGCAATGGCCTTTGTGTATTTTATGCTAGCACCATGTTTGCCCCTCAGTTGGTACCAGTGAATAACCCCCATGTCACAGAAAGAGCCCAGAGGTTGGGTGTTCATACCCCAGATGATCTCTGCAGGGGTTTGTGTCTTTGCTGGCAAAATGCTCATGGTCTGCAGCGGAGCCTGGCAAGGAGCCACGGTAATCTCTCCTGCACAGTGCACTGGGGGGTGAACCTGGGAGGGACAGAGGCTGCAGTGTGCCCAGGAGAGCTGAGCCCCGTGAGGGCCCAGGGCAGCGGCGGCACGGCGGGAGAAGTGCCATGGCACTGTGCTGCCGTCCCCAGGGATTGCTTTCGGGCCTGGGGGACATGCCTTAACTCTATTAAAGGAAAATGATAAAACCAGGTTGCTGGAAGAACAGAGGTGACCATAAGCCCTCACAGGGTGTTAACAGCCAGTGGAGGAAGTTGACATTTTAGTGTTCAGACTTTTCAAACTCCTTTGTGGAGCTTTCAGAAACATTGTCAAATGTCAACGATGGACAGGGACACCAATTAAAAAAAAAAAAAATAGGTTGTTACCCAGGACTCAAATGCATGTTCAGAACATTATCTCACTGTTGGTAAATGCAATTTATATATGTTATTCTTAGCCATGCAATTTATTTGGGTTTTCTTAACTGTAGACTTTATACTAATTTCTATGCACCAAACTGTTAAGATTAGTTAAATAGCTATATGCTGGTTTTGAAAAGAGTACACTGAAATTATTTGCATGGATACATTACCTTTGATCTCTCACACATCCATCTTTAAATTTAGAGCTTTTACTACTTGCTCAAGAATTCAGAAAAATAAAAAAATTATTTTCTTAAGCCGAGGCAGCGCTGCAGAATGGAGTATGAAAAAAATCAGTGCTTTAATAGGTGTCCAAGAGCAAAATGTTTTATTCTTTCTGCCTCAAGCAAATCTTACAGGAGCTAATAAGGAGCCATAGTTAGAAGATATTTGAGTGTTTGAGGGCTCACTCTTTTGCGACAGGATGATCTGAAAACCCCAGCATAATGGATTAAAATTTTTGGTTTGTATTTTTCATTCTGGACAGACAGAGCTCCATTTGTGAGTGTTCCCTGATATTTGTCTTTTATTTGAGAGCTAATGGGCTTATTTTTTCTTTTCAGTGAACACATGTACTGCTCATCCCAATTAGAATGAGGAGATATAAAACACTTGATTTTTTTTTTCCCTTCCTATTCAGCTCTCTTGTGTTTCATAATTTGTGTTCCATTTCTTGGACACTGTTATATGAACAGCCATTTTGGTTGCTACTTTCAGGATGAGAAGACTCAAGAGAGTGTTGCAGAGAAAAATAATGACAAGAAAAAACAATTGCTGTCTCTTGAACATACTGGAAAATTCTTTTTGTTTGTGTTATATAGCTGTGTTTCCTAGCTTCATTTTTGTACAGTTAAATCCAAATTGTTAAAAATTAAAAATGAAGGTTCTAATTTGAATCACTTCTTTTAAAAATGAAACCAGAGATGATAGAGTTGTGGTTTTGGAGTCTGAACTTGAGCTTTTAAAGCATTAGTAACTGTAGAGTTGATGCATGATAGGGTTTTGCTTTGGAAAAAAGGCAATGGAAAGAGTCTGGTCTTGACCTCTGAGTGTTAAATGGAACTTTTAATAAAGACAGCACCCTTTTCAGACACATTTAGTGTCCATCTTCATATATCGGCTGCTCGAGTCTATGATTTATTCTCTTGAGCAGCACTGCCATGTAGTTTAAATACTTTATGGAGATCTGCAAAGTGGAAATGGTCTGTGCCTTTGGTAGCCTAGCTCATCTTTGGCTTCTTGAAACCCTTTCCTTCCCCTATGTGTTTTTGCTCGTCAGTAGGAATAATCTTCCATGTGCCAGGAGCCCTGGTTTGAGAGCAGTGTCATGAAGTTGCTGTGGGGTTTTTTTGGTTGTGCTTCCCTCAATGGCCTGGGTAAGCAAAACAGTGAAAGGTTTTGGGTTTTTTTGCTGCTAGTGGTGACTTTGTTTTTGCCTTTAAACAAGGTAACTATTTTCACCTCCTCCTTATAAAAAAACAAAACGTGAAGCTGCTTGTCTCCCAGCTTCAACAACATTCAGAAGAGATTTTAATACAACCAAGCTCTGTCACTGGTGTTCTGAAATTTTCCTGGAATTTCATGGGTGTCTGAATGCAAATTTATTCTTCCCCCCCTCTTTTTTTTTCCTGTTTGAAGGTTAGTTTTCTTTAGGGTATCGCTTCATTCCTGCCAATCTGATAAAGCTAACTTAATTAAAAATATTACCATTAGATCATACAGTTCTCTTTATTAGTTTAGTCCATGGGGCTCCTTTTCCACTGGGAAATTATTTACTTCAGAAGTTGCGAGAGTAGCCTTGGCTGGCTTTGTTTAATGCAGCTGCTTTAAAGCTTTCCATCAGATTAATGTTTTTCCAGGTCTTTTCTTGCAGGTACACTGTTACTCAGAGATAACTGTGATTGCTCAGATCTGCAGCAGTTGCTGCAGAGCAGTGCTGGGATTGGAGGGCTTTATGGCAAAGCAGACACAAGGATTTGTTTTGGATGGTTGCTTATTTACCCCTTCTCTTATTTTCTTTCCCTTTTCCCTACGCCCCCCATCCATATTTTTTCCTTCCAAGTGAAAAATCTGTGTTGTGCTGTATGGACTGTTGGAAGTACTTACCTTCTGCTCCAAGGATTTTTTGGCTTTACTTGGTAGGGAAAGAAGGGGGAATTGCTAGAGAGACTCTCCTCTCTTTCTCACTAGCAGTTTTAAGCAATAACAGTGACAGCTCATTTAGCTGGAGGTCTGGTCTGCAGGCTCGTACTTACACTTACTATTCCTTGGATTGTGGAGGAGCCATACCGTAGTGGATGTTGGAAGCAACCTTAATGTCGTGTGTCACATAATCTCCAGAGATAGGGTAGAGGAGTAGAGCAGTGTGTAAATTCTGCGCTGTGAAATAGTTGTGATGCGGGTTCATGTAGGTGATTTCACCTCCGTTTTCATATTGCATTTTCCATCCTGTGGCTGATGTTCCTTGTGAGTATTCCCTTCCCATGTGTGCCCTTCCTGGGCAGCCTCACGGTCTGGGCTCGCAGTGAACACTGTGAACAAGCTGCAGGCCTGAAGGCATCACTGGACACAACTGTGCTCATTAGTGACCTGTTCAGGAAGGATTTTTCTTTTGAGACATTTGACATGGGACTGTTCTTTCCAAGCATCTGTGACCTGTCTTACCTACACGTCTGCGTTAGTCTGTACAAGAATTAATAGTGCTTGTGCTCAAGCATTTCTTAGGCTGATCCCTGAATGCTGAATCCATCCTTGAGGCCAAGACCCCTTCTCCAAAGGGTAGCAGTCCTACTGAAGCGAAAGGGAGTAGGCTTTCTCCCCCTCATCTTGCCTATTTTATTTTCATGGGAAGTGACTGCCATAGCTTAGGCCATGCTTAATGCTATCATGCAGGCGGCGTTATTTTTCAAAATGCTCCCTCCCTCATAATTAAAATTCATGAACAGTTCCCCGGAGAGCCACCTGAGGTAACAGAGTCTTTTCAGTGCGCCATTAATATACAGGAACACTGAATACAGGCATTTGGCTGTGTTCACTCTTCCTCACTCTTCCCTGGCTGGTAGCCTGTATGTGTTGTGGAACAACAAAACTGAAATCTGGACAATTTATATTTCAGTAGTGATGGGATATTCTCTTTTTCCCTGTCACTTCACATTAAGGACCTGCCACTAATAAAACTAATTAATAACTCTTGGCTCCACACAGAACACTTGGACTCCCTAGTGCTGGCACTGTGCCACAGTAGCTTTTGAAAGAAGTGCTTCATCTTAGTCAGGGACAGGATGAATATTCCCCGCAGTTCTAATTGGACCAAGTGGCTCTGCATTTCAGAGGCAGCAGATTAGCAGGCTGTAGATCTCTGGAGGTAGGATCTCCTTTTGGAAGCCTCCGAGACAGGGACTTGTGGCTTGTCTGTGTCTGGGTGCTGTGTCAGGAGCCAGAGGAGGCTGAGCACTGCCTGGGAGAGGTGGTCTGGGGTGTGAGGCTTGCCATGCACACAGAGGGCACTTGGGGGACACGCATCCAGCACCTGTACAAACCAAGTGGTGTAGGTTGGGTAGTTCCTTGTTCGAGAGGACAACGAAGTGCTGTCAAATGGATCCCTTTGGCTGTTTTAAAACCATCTGATTAGATGATAGAAACTCTACTGACCAAATGACAGCCTTGCTGAAAACTTCCTTGTCTCTGGGAGGCTTTGTTGGCGTTGTGATGCCACTTGTGGGCGTATTTTGGTTTTTTTCTTCTCGCTACTGACATAACTGTGCCAGTGAAATTTTGTAGTATGAGCCGGTCTGTGTTACATAAAAATATTATTCTGCCTTCTACTCTCACTCCTCTCTTTCCCTTTAGAAATACTATTTGCTTGCACACTCTAGCATTGAGACCCTGTTCACTGCTCTATTTTCCTTCTTGCAGAGGAGGCAGGCCTTGGTGGCCCTGGTGCTCTGGGATGCCATGGTATGTGTTTATTCATGACCAGATCATTATAAACAGGAATGTTCTGTCTGACACCTGTGCAGCACTTTCTACATGCATTTGCTCCTGCCAGGCAGCTGCAGTTCCTTCCTGATACCACCTTTCATACATACACATTTAACTCAGAAGAGAAATTACTACAAGGAATTTGGTTGAATATGAAGTTGGCCAGAGAATTTTTATTTAAAAAGAATTAATGAAAGCCATTAATGTGAATGTAAAGGAAACAAACTGCAAACAGCAAGCTTTTGTATTTTTTTGACCTGACAAAAAAGTATCTGACCCCTTTCCACCATTCTCCCCAACTTTCTCAATGTGCCTCCTTATGATCGGAGCTTATTTTTTAGGCTAAGGTAATTTTCAGTGCTTTAAGGAAGGAGAAGGCTTCAGCTTATTAAAACAATTGAGTAGGTTCATAGCTGGAAATACCAAGCATTGATTTTAATATCCCACAATGTATCAAGAAAATGAGTATCTTTTCTTCATCACACCCACCAGTTTACTGTCAATATGAGACACTACTCATTTATTACTATTAATTTGTTATGGCTGTGGATGTTGCTTTACTGACAAAGGTGGAGTCTCTGGCAGAACTCGTTATGTGAGTTGAATGAAGCTGGGGGAGGTGGCAGATGCTGGATTGGAGGTGGAGAAGGATGGCAGTGGTGAGAGCACCCACAAGCCTGGGTACTTCATTGAGACTAAGGCTTCCATAGCTTTGTGTGTGTGTGCATGGTGGGTTTGTTCTCAGGAACACGTGGGACATCCTTCTCAGTTCCGAGTGCTCACAGTGCCTTGGCAGTCATGGCCATGGAGCTGCAGCAATTAACATGCACCAGGTGCTAGAAAGGGAAGGGGTGCTTCTGATTTAACTATAATCTGTTGGCAGAAGGAATAGATTGTCCAGTATATATGAAGCTGCTGCTTTTTCAGATTCCCCATCCTATTCATTGTAGAGATGGTAAAAGATGGGAAGTGAGGCCAATTCCTTTATGGTGACGTAGTGCCACTGACTGCTCTGTCACTGCCTTGGAACTACACCAGTGAAACTATAAAGAAGAATTTGAGAAGAATTTGCCTCCTGGTCTTGTTGCCAAATAAACTTAAAAGTGTCAGTATTAAATTACTGGAGAGCAGCCCCTTGCTCTGCAGGTCCTGGAGAAGTATTAAAATCCATGTTGTACTGTCAGACACAAGGAAGAGTCCCCAGCTCCCAGCTGTATGCTTTTCCTAGTCTCATTCTTCCAACAGTTCTCCTTGACATTGCATTTTAATCCTTTCCAGCAGAACAGCCAGTTGGCAGCCTTGTGGTCTCAGAAAATATAGTAGTTGTCTCTTCCCCCCCAGCATGAAAAAGGAGGAAGGTTGGCCGGAATTATAACTGGTAACTTCAGTTCCCTCATTACTGAAAAAGCTTTCAACTACTGCCATCTCCTTCAATTTTTGTCGGTATGTCAAGAATAAGAACACGGCTGAGCAGAAGTGTTTCTTTCCAGTTCTGTTGCACTGAGTTGTTTTAAGTTACTTATTTGTGAAGTCAGAGGTGATGTGCAAGTGTGGGATCTGCAAGACCCTCTGTTTTTCCTGGGATTTGCTGTTCCCTGTGTATCTGCTGTGGCTGCCCCTTCAACCTCTCATGTTTGTGTCTGTCGTTGTGGGTGATTTTGGTAATAAAAGGGCTACATTGCTTTATTTTGAACGACAGTTGCCTTCACAGAAATAGTTAAGCTAATCTTTACCCTGATTTTTTGTAGTCAAATTCAAGTTTTTTAGGTAAAAAAAGCAAATAGTTTGTTTCTTAACCTAAGGATTTTTTTTTTAAAGTAGTGTTTTGTTTGTTTTTTTTAAAGGTATAATCCCCAAAAGGCTGTTGTTAAAGGAAGGCAGATGCTGGTTTATTAAGTTACCACTATGCTGCAAATCACGGTGCAGCTGAGGAAGGCAGGAGGATGTTGCCAGAGATCAGCAGGGTACGAGAGCTGTCTTGGGGTGATTGTGCTGGAGGATTAGGAGAGAGCATCAAAGGAACTATGGGTAGTCTTGGTGACAAAATGACTGGGCGTTGAAGCAGCACCCAAGGAAGCTTGGTTGTGTAGATTATAGGAATGAGAAATCAGATTTGGGTTTGGCACAGGTGCTGATGAAAGCAAAGCTATTGTTGGATATGAGTTTTGCAGCGTTATTCTTGTAAATGAGAGGCCTTTGTTTCAGGGTATTGAACTATCATGTCCTTTTCACTGTTGTTGAGGTGCTTGGCTCCAAGGTTATTCCCTCTATAACCACATTTTGATACAATTGTTTTCATTAGAAGCAGGGCACTTTCAGTCAGAATTGAGTGTGTGAACAACTGCTTGCTCGGGGTTCTTGTCTCCTTCCAAATATTTGCGCAAGTTCTTTTCAAGGAAAATATGACATGAGTGCAGCTTCAAAAGTGCTTCCATAAAAAATGAACTCCAAGTTTTGTCAGAGTTAAATTCCTGGATGTGCAGGGAACACAGTGCTATGTGCTGCACTAATTTTTGGAGACATATTTAATAGAAGGCAGTGAGAAGTCTGGAAGCATTTGTACAGCTGATTTCTTAAATGGGACTGCTGAGAGATGAAAATGCAATGATGGTTTGTGGTTTGTAGTAGTGAGAAACAGCAGCCCTTGCTAGGGGAAGGCTCTCTGAGAGCGTGGTCTCTACCTAAAAACACCTGGCGTGTGTCAAACCCAAAGGCCAGCCCAATGCCGGAGTGCTGCACTGCAGGACAGATTCTGGCAGCTCACCTGTCCCTCCTGCTCCGGGAAAAGCAGCCTGGGCTGCTTAGGGAGCTTCATTAGGGGAGTACCTCCCACAGGTTCCAGCCCCTCTGCTGGTAAATGTGCTTAGGGGAACAGGGAAAAGAGAATTGGTTTGTCTGTAGCAGCGCACGGAATCCTTTTATACCCAGAGCTGTTGAAAAGGAATGTAAAAATCGAGGAGGATGTTTCAGTGAGTCAGAAGCCGAAATGGAAAAGAAAAATGAAATACTACTTAGTGCTCCAATTTGGCATGCAGGGGATATTCTAAAATATCTTGTTGGTTCTGTTGTTGTAGCTTTATTTTGGAAGTTAGGAAAAATAATAATTTAGAGCCTAGTCTCCTCTAAGTATGCCTGTTTAAAAGCTTACTTGTTCAAAGAGATGATTTATTTGACTGGGTTTGGTTGGCTCTAGAGCATTGTTCAGTACTGAGCTTATTTACCATTTAAACTTATATTGAATTATAGTGTTTGGAGGGTGAATACCATTTTGCATCTACCTCATATCTTTGGCTGTTTACTCTCTAACAAAATAGCAGTGCAGGCTTTGATTCCTGTGCATTTATTATCTATAAGAATTTTCAGCTTTTGCTTCATTTTAAGATTCATTCTTAAATAAAATAGTTCTTGTTTCTGTTACTTTGGATGCTACTATAAATATACAGTGCTCTCTGTTGTTTAAGCAAGATGTGCATGAAGAAAAGAAAGTTATAAATCAAGATGTGAGGTTCTTACAAAGCCATTACCTGGGAATCTTCTCTTTTGTGTTGGGTTCATGCCGTACACTTTATAGAAAAAATACATCATTTATTGGTAACTGTGAATGAATATTGGGTGTAACTAGCTGAAAGTTTTGGGTTTTTTTACTTGCCTAAAAGTTCTCGAATTTCCTTGGAGTTTTCCATTGACAGCCTTAGGCACTGGAGATTTCCCCTGTATTTTATAATTTTGTCAATCTCTCAGTCTCTCTGTGATTTCTAGGTGATGTTCTACATGACTAAACAGATACAAAAAGTGTGATTTACCTGATGGGGTAAATACCTTGGTAGTTGCCACATTGCTCTGCCTTTGCATTTGTCAGAGCATTGGTGTGTAAGTGCTAGTGCAGTCTTTGTGTTTTCTTGCACAAGTTAATTACATCAGAATTTATGACTTCTGATTTATTCCCAGAAGTGCTTCTTATAAATGTAGTACGGAAATAATCTGTTGATAGCCTCTCTTGGTGGTGATGAAGGATTTAAGTAATGTATATTTGCAAACAGAACAAGTTCCAGCATGTTCATCTTTATGCTGAACGAGACAGGGATAAGGCTGGCAGGTATAGCTCAGTTTGGAAACAGCAGTTTCAGAAGAGCAGCTTTGAAAAACAGAACTCTGGTGACTTTGGAAAGCACAGTAAGGCCATTTGCAGCTACTCCAGTGTGGTATCTACCATGTTCTCATTAATGACAACAAATGCACAGCATTTTTTGTGGGTACATGAGTTCTTGCAACGCTAAAAGTAGTGCAAAAATATCCTGGCTAATGTGTGATACGTGATATGTGTGAACAACATAAAGTCACCACGTAAAATCTGCATAGTGATTTTTATCTTAAAGTGCTTTTCAAGTGTTCATAATAAATAAAAATTGAATTGAGAGCTAGTGGCAGATCTGTTACTTCCTTGACTGAAAACTGGTAGTCCAAGTGTATTGCCTGTCTAGGGAAGCCTCACACCCACTGCTGAGAGGGTGCTGCTAAAAGCAGAACTACATCTACACCCCTTTTCTTATGCTCTGTATAAATCTGTATAAATGCACTGGAAACCTTACAAAATGGCTTCTTACCATTCTCTAACATAGAATGGTTTTCAGAAATGCTCTTGCCTCAAGTGTTCTGGTTTTCCAAATACTTTATGGAAGAGCACAAGAATCTGCTGCTGCAGCAACTAGAAAGTAACAAAACACCTTTCTGATGTATTGGTTGCCATAGTTTTTGCCATCCTGTGATATGCCTATTGTTTACATCATGCAGATACCCAGGAAAAGGGTGTCTGTCTTAGAACCCAGATGCTTAATACTGTTTCTCTGTCAGAAATTTGGACTAACTTTATGTGATTCCTTTAATAGGCTTTTTGCTTTTGTCCTTCCCTTTTTTTTTTCCTGGGGAAAGAAAGTATTCAAATGTCTGTAGTATGTATTGTTCTTAAAAAATCCTACCAAGGCTAAATGGTTTCTGGTGTAAAGCTTAAAATCCTAATTTCCACTTTGCCACAATATGCTAATGTATTCTTGCCCCTTGCAGACAGGTTTAGATCTTAAAGCCTCACAGCAGTGCTGTAATCGTATTGTTGGGATTCAGGACGTGTTAGGGAACTTCTGACTGCAGGAGCTTTGTGTCAGAGGTCCTTGAATTCAGCCACTGTCTTCCTTTCTGAAAGGCCCTACTTGCAGGTAAAGCTACGTCACAGAATTCCAGGTAGAAATCTATGACACTAGAAAAGTTTCAGAAAACCAGTGGTGTCTTTAAAAATGCCACATACCCAGAAATGCTTTTTGGCTGGTGCCTGTGTTATGTCACTGGCTGATCTGTATTTATTTATTTTTTTTTTTTTTTACTTCCTCATTTGTGCAGTCTTTTCAAGTAGAATTGGAATTTATTCACCAGTCTTGAATTCTGACACTTTCAGTCTAGGAGTAAGGACTTAAACTCAGAAGAAAGAAGTTTCCTTGCTTTTTAATCAGCGTGGAGCTTTTTTTTTATGGAGTATGGAATCCTTTCAGCTTTGTGTAGACTTTTAAAGTTATTTCCTTGTGTAGAACTTTTTTCTTCCTTAATTCAAACTTCCAAGTACTTTGCAATGGTGTTTTTATGCTTAGTTTTTTTAAGCATCTGGTATTTAGCACTTGAAGGACTGCTTCATTTTCCATTTTGCAGGCAATTTTTTAAAATGCTTTTGCATGTGTTTGCTTTTGGCTGATTTGTTGTCTAGATTTTTAGAAATCTTTTCTTATGAAAACAGCATGTAAGTCTGTTTTCCTACCTTGAAGCTATCTCTGTAGGCAGATATGTTTATGTTAAGGCTCCAGTCCATTCTATAACTCCTCCTTCCCTTCATCTATTATGTAAAAAGAATAAATAATGTAGTTGAGTTCTCGTGTCTGCCTTATACATCAGGACATACCTGCCTGGTTGCCATTCTGCAGTATAGAATTGCATCAGAAAAACCCATTCTGCTCTTGGGGTGTGCTGGTCTTGTCTGACAGGGACGTTTGGACATCACACCTATTTTCCGTGAAAACTTTTTGTCTTTGTGGCATGCAGACTGTGATGACCTCTTTTCAACTTGCCAGTTTCCCACGGTGTGGAGGGGATGACTGCAAGAGCAGCTTAAATGAAGTAAAAGGTGCTTCAGCTGCCATTTGCTAACAGACTGTTTCGCAGGCTCGATGTTATAACTGAGAAAAAGCAAAGGAGGGAGGCATTGCTGAAGTGGGGGGGGGAGATAGAGACTGGGGAAGGAGAGAAAGGCTCCTTGCTCACTATTCAAACTCTGATCCCAGTGGAAAAGATAGTTCAGTTCACCATTTTTCTGTGACTTCCCCCTGCCCCAAATACTCCCTGACAACAGAGATACTGTTGAGAGAATGCAAATGATTGCAGAGGTGCTGGGGCACCAAGGCCTGTGTGGGTATCTGGGGTTTCATGTGAGGTAGAGAATGAGAAAAGATCCCCCCTGGGGCCATTACTAACACGTTGCTCGTTGCTGTGTTTAGCTTGGCAGTAATTTTTTTCTCCTTTAGATAGAGGCTCTTTGAGTGCAATCCTAGAACCGGGTTTGCATTGTTTACATGAGTGATAAAACTTGGCTGGAGCAGAGCTCTTCCACCTGTCTACTTGGTTTCTCTAGTATCTTTTACACCTCTTATCGATCCTTCCAAAACCATCTGTCTCCTAGAGTGCCTGTTTTACAGAAAATAGTGCCTCCTCACCTGTATGAGCTGAAGCTCAAAAGATACCTGATCTTTATAAAATACCATCTTGGGAAGCCTTCTTTCCCTGCAGTAAACTGAGGTTTGTGTGTAAAACAATACAGCGAATAGATGATGCTACCTTATTGCATTGAATGGGTGGCTCCATTATGGCATCTCTTGTTAAAGTAGCTGCAAGAGGTGGGCGGAGGTTGTGCCACGGGACCCCGGTGGCTCAGCACTGTGGGGCAGTGTCAGTGTCCGCCGTGGCTGCTGTGATTTGTGAAGTGCACAGAAATGTGTGGGGAGGCAGACTCTGTGTGACACCGTGGGCAGCCTGGGGTCCCGGAGCAGCCGCGAGCGGCACTGGCTGCAAGTGCAGCGTCTGTGCTGCCCTGGGAGCAGCCCGTGGGGAGCAGCCCGTGGGGAGCAGCACAGGGGAGCAGCCCGGGGGGAGCAGCTCAGGGGGTGCAGCCCAGGGGAGCAGCCCGGGGGGAGCAGCCCAGGGGAGCAGCCCAGGGGGAGCAGCCCGGGGGGAGCAGCTCAGGGGGTGCAGCCCAGGGGAGCAGTTCAGGGGAGCNAGGGGGTGCAGCCCAGGGGAGCAGCCCAGGGGAGCAGCCCCGTGCCTGGGCACCGGTGCCGCCAGGAGCGGGCTCCTGCCTGCTGGGGAGCTCTGAGCAGCTTCTTCCCCGTTTTGGGCTGCTGTGGCCTCACGCTGGGTCTCTTTAGAAACAGTTCCCTCCTTCTGCAAAAGACAATAGTATGAACATTTCGAGTTGATACAACTTAAGTGGGATGGGGATTAACTCTCTATTAAGCAACTTAATTGTGAATTTAAGAGATGCTCCAGTGGTCATTTCTTGGCCTGAGTTCTTCAAAGTTTCTTAGCTTTCACTGAAGAAGATCATATGCATTTTGAGAAGATACAGAGATTATGTCGTATATTCACCAGTTTTAAACATTTGCTTTGAAATGTTTCATGTTTAATATAGGGTTATGAATATGAAAACATGGTATTTCAGAGTTTCAGGGAAAGTTTTAAACATGGGCTTCTACATGTTAGATTTCCCTCTGCATAGATGATGATTTGTTTTTTAAAATAAAAACAACCCCCATGAACTCTAAACTTTATATAACATCTAAGAACACATTTGTCTTTTCCTGTGGTGTAAGTGAGAACATATATGCCTATATAAATATATACTGGCACATGTTTTTTGCCTTCAAAATGGCTTGTGGGCCATAAGTGAACAGACTGCTCAGTTACTATGCCTGGAATGCTTATTTAATACTTCCAAATTTAAATATTTTTCTGTGTTGGTTTGTTGCAAAAAAGTGCAGTCAAAAATTGAACCTGGCAATAAATTTATTTTTCTGAAGGAGAATTACTCATTGGATGAAACATTCATTTCTCCAACAAATGGTTGTTTTCTCCTATACTACAGACATTCATTTTCAGTGCTTATAACTGAAGTAGGAGCACTAAGGACATTGAATGGGAAATACTTTCATCATAGTATCTTGGTATAAGAATGTGTAATTCTGGTCTAGCAGAGGAGTTTGATTCTTCCCTGTGAGGGTGGTGAGGCTCTGGCAAAGGTTGCCCAGAGAAGCTGTGGCTGCCCCATCCCTGGAAGTGTCCAAGGTCAGGTTGGATGGGGCTTGGAACAGCCTGGTCTAGTGGAAGGTGTCCTGCCCATGGCAGAGGGTTGGAACTGGGTGACCTTTAAAGCTCCCTCCCAACCCAAACCTTGTTATGAGTCTATGATTTATTTTTTAAAATGTGAAAGTGCAAATTAATATGCTTGTAATTAATGTAATGAGTACTCCAAGCTGGTGCTGAAGTAATGTTTCATTAATGTAAATAAATAATATTCTTCAGTATTCCTGCACATCCCATAAACTTTATAGGCAACAGAGGTTCTTGATCTGAAAATACCTCCTCTGATAAGCTTCCCATACATATATTAAGACAGCCCTTCTGTCACAGGTCACCTCATTTGCTAATGACTCAGAATTCAGATCAGGTATTTGCAATGGAATTAACATGCAGAAGGAGTATTTCTCAAGGTGTTTTTCTCCAGAAAAAAAAAAAAAAAACAAAAAAACCGCCCCCCAAAAAAAACCAACAAAAAACCCAAAAAAACCCAGAATTCAGTCTAACAGTTAGGAAAAAAAAACACTCTTATTCCCATGAACTTGGTTGCTATAGGGAACATGGGGAAAGGGTGCATAACAAATACAGTAATAGTGTGCTTGGAGATGGCCTGCGGTTAAGACCTCAGAATTACTTGGACGGTCTGTCCTTCCAAAGGATAAAGGAGGGAAGAAACAGATTCCATCTCTCCACCACCTGGTGGAAGCAGGAAGGTCAGGGGTGGTGCAAGGAGTATGTGCATTGAGATAGAAGACATTAACAATGGCTGGGGGAAAAGGAATCAAAGGGTTATTATTCTGGTGAGATTTACAGGGAGTCTGTTCTTCAGGTGACTTAGGCCATGGAGCTGAGAGTCTGTGAGGAGAGCAGAAACGTTCCTGGAGTTGATCTGTTTCCTGTCATCTGGAAGATGGCTCTCATCTCTCACGCTATTCCTTTGTGCTGGTTTGTTTGGTGTCCCAGATTGATCAGCTCAAAGCTAATTTCAGAATACATCCCCAGCATTCACAACATGTTTATTCTTATGTGATAGTTCCTGGTGCAGAAAAAAGTTTGTGAATTTTGTTTACAGCTGGAAGACTTTTCCAGACATTTTTAGGGAACACTGCAGAAGCCATCATCTTCCCATCTCTTTCCCTGAGTACCTCAGCAAGACAAAGCCCTGTTGGATAACTTTTAGGCAAAGATGGGGCGAGATGATGCTGTAGGAGAAGAGTTGCACCTTGAAAAGATAGCTTCTTACTCCCCTGCAAGTGTTTTGTCTCTATCCTGACTGGTTTGTAATTTCAGTCTTGTTAGGACTTTGCCTGCACCTCAGATACTCACTTGGGCGTGGGTATTGTGCTGTAGTCGTCAGATGACAGCTTCTGCAAAGCCTCCCAGGCCTACCTCTAGTAACTACACTCCGGAGGAGAAGGAATGGGGCAATGTCAAGAACTCTTAGCACTTGTATTTGAAATAGCAGATGAGAGATTTTGGAAGTACTGGAGAAGAAAAAACATTTCAGAAAAAAGTAAGGACACAAGTTACTGTCTCACTCCAAAATGCAATGAAAATCTCTTTGTATGGATTTGTCATAGACCTTGTGACTTTGGGACTAGGACTTCAGGTCACCTGTGCAGCTGCTCACAATGTGAAGGAGGATGGTGACCCAGCAACAGGAGAGGAAACAAAGTGAGCACTGAAACTGTTCATCACTGTGGTACTTGTTAATGATTCTTCTGGGTAGCAGCAATAATGAGCAGTTGAAAGAAGTACTTTATGTACCCTCAATAAATTGCTTCCAAACCTCGTAATTGCCACAGTTCTGGCTTTCAGTAGACCTGGTAATGAATTTTTGAGTGGTGTCCACATGTTGTGCCTGTTACTGTACTTGACTTTCATCCTATTTTGAGTGATCTCATCAAAGGATGGATGATGTTATCTGAATAGAATATATTTGTCCAATATTGGGAACAGGGGTGATGATGAAATGGAAATAACTACACAACTGACTGCAAGGGATTTTTTAAATTCATTTTCCTGTGGGGCCACCTTTTCCTGATTCTGCTGTAGTGCTGATAGGTGAGTTGTTTCAGATGGCACTGCCTGAAAAACCCAGTGTATTGATTGCAAAAGTACAGGATCCAGCAGCCTCTTAAAGGGTGCTGTTACACGTGGGAGAAAATAGCTGCCTTCTTGTCTTGGAAATGTAGACACTGCTGAGGTGTTTCAAATGGCAGAAAATGCCTTCAGTTCAGATGGGCATGATGAAGCTTAAATGTCCCTTAAAGGCTTGTGGCATGTGCCTGTGATCAGAATTTAACACAGTTCTTGCCTTCTGCTGACAAAATAAAAAGCAGGAGGGAGCAGTGGTTTTGGTTTGGTTGGGTTTTTTTTTGAAAGAGAAAAGTAGAGAAATCTGGAGAGACTTTACCTCACTTATATGAGCTCTTTCTATATGTATAATTTAACATGGCACCTTATATATAATTTAATGTGTGAAATAAACATAACATTTGAATTTCACAACTGGAACTCTTCTACTTACAGAAGCGGAATTTTCCCCGTCTGTTTTTCATTTAAAAATGCAGTTTCTGCAATGAAATGAACATGTGCAGGGGCTTAAAACATTGAATCCTAAAGATTGCATGACTCCTTGCCCCCTTCCTAGGATAGTGAGCTTAACCACTGTGCAAGGTATATGTTGCATTGATGTCAGTGTCATGACTGATAAATCACTTTCATCCTGCAACAGAGCCTTATTTATAAACAGCTCTTTAATAGAATGCACTAAGTTTGCAAAGATGTTTTTCAAACCCCTGAGAATACTGGCTCTTGCCTCAAAGAGCTTATAGTCTAAATGAAGTAGATAACCAGGTAGAAAGGATCAAAGAATAGAGGAGAAACACAAAGGAGAGAAGTGGTGGGTAGGGGGGAAGGGAGGTGGGCACAAATCTCAGGAGAGCAGGTCTGTTGGCTTCTTGTTTTTAGAAAGAATATTGTTCACTGCCATTATAATTGAAATTAGATAATGTTTTGGAACAGAGCTCACTGAACAGACTCACTGGTGTTGGGTTTTGTGGAGGAAGAGAAGGGTGTTATTTTGTGTGTTAGAAGAGCTGTCTCAGGCATCAGGAGTAGCATGAATATGCTGCTTGCAAGGGGAGTTTACAATAGGAGAACAAGTAGTGTCAATAAGCTTTGCTTCATTGATTTTCATTCATTCCAGCTGAGGATATAACCCAGTGGGAGCAGTTAGGAGAAAGTAATAGACCTAGAGGGGAAAAGAAGGTTTTCTTACCTGCGTTAAGCCTTTTGCCTTGCAATCTGAATTGCACCTTTGCTCCTCAGCAAGTGCTTTGGTGTATCACACACAACAGAAGCAGCTTACAGGGCTGGCCCTCTTGGAGGGGCAGAGTGAGGGTTATTCATATTGTCTCGTCCCTGCCTTCTCACTTGCAGGGGTTTGACAGAGACTGCAAAAATGGGATGCTACACTTATTTAAGGTTTCCTAACACAGAGGAAAAAATAACCCAAACCAACAAAATTGATTTAGTTTGGTGCACTCACGATTAAATGGATGTGCTGTGCTTCTTCTGTTTGGTGGGTTTCTTTCTTTTTTTTTTTCTATTATGCAAAAAGTTTGCTTTTTATGTTGCTTGCTTATTAGAGTCTTTGAAATAAAAAAATAAATAAATCTGAGAGTCACTAAGTATTAATCTGTGGCTTGCTATTATATTTATTAGCCATAATCTATCAGCATTCACTTGCTGTCTTTTATTTTGACTACAAGGCAGTCTTGGCCTTGGTATTTCACTTCTAGAGCTGATAGTATTTTTACTTGTCATCATCCCAAATCTGCTCAGGTGGAATACTAGCAGTGGTGCAGGAAAACAAATATGGTACCTTGAGGAAGAAAGAACATTTAGAAACTGAAAGCTGAGC
The DNA here is from genome assembly GCA_013400515.1 of Erpornis zantholeuca. NCBI lineage: Eukaryota > Metazoa > Chordata > Aves > Passeriformes > Timaliidae > Erpornis > Erpornis zantholeuca. The sequence goes on from VZTN01030985.1 coordinate 200,957, forward strand.
AGAACTGATGGATCAGAAAGGATGTAGGTGACCAAATACTAACAAATTTAATATATTTGTATAGGACAAGCAAGGCCACTTGTAAAATTTCAAGTGGTACTTCTGGCCAATTTATGTGCCCACTTCAGCTAAACAAATACAATAGGATTTTTTACATTACTTAACTTGGAGAGTGGAGATCCAAAGGGTTTGCAATAGTACTCAGGTTTATTACACTGCTGTTCTGTTCTGAATGAAATTGGTCATGCTCTGAAGCTGCACAGCTCAATCAAGAGGCTTTCCCCCTCCACTGCATTTGTTTCCTTGGTGTTTAGTGGGCGAGGTGCTCTCAATCTGTTCAGAACATTTCACATGTCCTCTGCCAGTGACACCTGTGTCTCTCTAGGCTGGGGAGAAGGAGAACTGTGTTGTTGGGAACTGAAACCTTGGCAATGAACCTGAGCATTGGAGACCAATGAGAGGGGCATGAAGGAATATGGGGGAGGTTTTTAACTTTTCACATGGTCAGCCATGGAGGGTGACAGGATATTGTCCTGTTGCTGTTCAGAGTGGATGTGAGTTTAGGGCCTGAAAGTATGGTGGTGCTGACTTGTTCCATATTCATTGGAAATGGACAGCAAATGGAAACATGGAGAATTGGAGCTTTTTTGTTCGTGGCGATTATTTTTAGAGCAGTAATGTCCTTGCCATTCAATTGGTCTCATAAAATGTCAGAATTCATTAATGGCCAGCAGTCTGGTTACGGAAACTTTAAAGATACTGGAGTTATGGAAAACTTGCCCTTTCAGTCTCTATGCCATCAGCGTATTGTAAAATATTTCCAGTGCACAGAAAAGTTTGCCAGTCCAAGAGAAGTTACCAAATAGCAAATACAGAATCCTTGTAAGACTCCGAAGAGGTTCCAAACCAACAGCAGATTAAGGAAACAGACTCTCTGCTTACACTTAAAACCAGTTCTAAAGCTTAAAAATATGTCTTGTGGAAGTGTGAGGTTTGTATGCCGTTGTCAGAAATGTAAAAAGTCTCTGTGTCTTCCTGAATGCAAGGAATGTCCATATAGAAGTGATGATCAAAATGTTTGATAGTGAACTGCTCATTATTACCACAGACGAATAAGATAAATTCCCACCTTATAAGCAGGCCATTCTAGAAGATTTGTATTGTGTCCAGGCTGTAGATACGGTTCATATAGGTAAAATATTAAAAAGTAATGAATTTGGAAATTTGAAGTATTGCCATTGCCACTGTAAGGGCCAAGTTATTGACTGTGCCACAGGAAAACCATTCTGCTTCTCGTTTCCTCGTTGTAATGTGCTGGTTTTCTTTTATTGCACAGCCATACCTACATTCTTGTTTTTAACTTCAGGTTAGTGAACCATCTTGCTGATACTTTTCCATTAATCTTGCTGGATAAAGATAACAGTGGTATAGCATAATATTTTTTTATTGATTCCCTCCTTTCCCTCCCTGGATTGCTAAGCCTACACAGAGGAGTGAATAGCTATTTTTAAAATACCTGTTGTGATTAAAAACTGTAGATAAGACACTGACAATTTTTCTCTTATTCTGCTCTCCTGGTTGTCAGCTGTGGAGCAATTTAACCACCAGCTGAGAGTGTGGACAAGTAGTGCCCTCTTAGATGTCTGTGCAGCACAGGCCATGAAAACAGCTTTGTGGCTGGCTTTATGCAGTGCCTCACGTTAGCCAGTTTTCCAAAAGCAAATTGACCTTTGCTGTGTAATGGTTTATGTCAAGTAGGAGATCAGACCTGCTGTGCTTGCGCTGTAATTTCCTTTAAATGCAGGATTAGGTGTTCTAGTGTAATGGTGATACCAGTTATTATGTTAGTTGGTGTTTCCTCTGTTCCCCCTCCCACTTTTTTCAATTCGTCTGTAGAAATCCTTACTGCCACTTGGGCAAGAAAGGGAAGCCCTGAACATCTTGGCTTAAAAATACCCTGCCTGTGAAGCTTACCCTGAGCAGGTGTAGCCAGCAGCAACATCTCCTCCACTTCATCCAGTGGCAGCTCTCGGTGCTGCCTTTGGCTGTGGGCTGGAATAGCAGAGACAGGTGGGCTGTGGGTCCCAATCCCAGCCCTACCATCAGCAGTTTCTCCAGTGCCTTGAAACTGAACAAAAGAGAGGCTAAAATGTGTTCTGGCTTACAAGATTCAAAGTGATACATTTGTCTGCTGGGCCTTCTTCAAGCTGTAGAGGGAAAAATAGAACAAGCTTAGTTTTTCCATAATTTCCCCCCCGTAGCCCAAAGGAGACTACACGACAGAGATGTCTTCTCTAATCTTCTCTTCCACCCTGCATTATTTTCCTTCCCTCCTCCTTCCCTTCTGTCTCACAGCTCCCCTCCCCACTCGCACACATGCAGACTTTTGACAGCACACCAGTTTGATTCTCGAGCTCCCTTTTTAGCCCACATGGGTGTCTAGTCAGTGGCGCAGCCCCGGCTAATACACGAGAGTTGGAATAAATGTATAACAGCAGGTAGCAAGTGACTGTTGACAGGGTGACATATTGACTTAATATCTTGTGTTATGTGATATGAAGGATGTGCCTTTTGGTGTGTATTTTCATTTTAATTTTTTTTGTGTGTTTCTTAGACAGACACTTGTAGGCAGTTTGGAGTAATTGTCTGAAATCATTAACATGTTTATTAAATAAGGGAGTAGAGTGCATTATCTAGCAAATCAATTATGTAAATGCACAAAAAGCATGAGAGATTAGTCTTTAACTGTTGCTGAACTGCATCCACTTTCCTAAATTATACATGAAAGTGGGTTTTTTGTCAGTGTGTATGCGCAGTGCTAGGCTCCACTTTGCTCTTTTGGAGCTTTAAGTAACATCAATTAATTGGTACTGTTGTGCAAGAAGAGGGCACTCCTGATGTACACTAATGAACACCAGTGTGCCTACATCCTTTCTATACAGAGAAACAGATGGTCTGGAGTGGAGAACAGAAGTAATCTCAATTGGAGGGTCTGGATGACAAGATAAACTGACAGTGAAGCCCTAGCAATTTATTCTCTCATCTAGACACTGGAAAAAAAATCTCCAGGAAAATCTGTTAATCTGTAGCATTTTTAACAGTATGTTTTCTCTCTGGTAATTTACAATGAAATGAGACCATGCCTCTACAGTTTTACCAATCCTAACTTCAAGAGGAGGTGGGAATAGAGCTCATCACTCACGGCATGCATGGAAAATTCACCTCTTTCACTTACAGCTGTATAAATGGTGTGTGTAGGGGACCATGTGGTAATAACAGCACAAACTGCACTGCTCCATTTTCATCCACTGCATTTTCAGTTGTGCTCAGCTGGAAAGAGAACAGTCTTCTGTGGTTCAGGCAACTGTGATTTATCTGCTTCTCTGAAGCATATTGCACAAAAAAAAAGGGAAGCCTTGTATATTATGGAATTGGTGGGTACATGTGCAGGAGTCAGAGAAAAGGTTATGGATGCATTTTAAAAGCAAGTGAAGCTCATGGAAACATTATTATTCTTCGTTATTAAGTACATATATGATCTCAAGCTTCCAGTAGTAGCTGAGGCCTTCCCAGAGGTTATCACTGTTCATCAGAGAACATGTACCACACTAATTTTTTTTTTTGCCATGCTGTTATTTTCCTACTATGTCATATTCTGTGTATCTTCCACAGAGGTGTGCAGAGGTTGGGCCACTTCCAGATGTCCACCTCAGAGGATGCAGAATTTCCCTATAATGCTGAGTTTCCAGAGCATCGTAAATGCTCAAACTGTCTTGCAGCACAGTTGTCCTGAGGACAGGCTGCAGTTTCATCCCTACAGGAATGCCAGCACAAATAATTCAGCTCTTTATTTCCTTTGTTGTTGTTTCTTGCCTGGCTTGAGTTTGGTTTGTTGAAGGGACAAACTTCTGCTGGCTTGAAGGGTCACATCCTGTTGCCAGAACCCAAGATTGCCTCCCAGGAACTGAGGCAAGGAACTTTTCTTTCTTCCTTTTCTCTCGTATTCACTCTTGCCCCTGGTCCTGACAGGGAGGGTGGTGAAGGAAGGCTTTGCAGCCTTACATCCTTTTGGACAGACTGTGCCCTACAGTGACAGTCATTGTACCAGGAATTGCAGGAGTTAATTTATCATAAAATCAGCAGCTGTGCTCCAGAGCTGGATATAAAGAATGCACACTGCTTTCCTGTGTCCTGACCAGGGCAGTTGTAGGCAGCTCTGAGTGCAGTGCAGTTCACCTGTGCAGTCACACAAGTCAGCACTGGCTGTTTGCTGTCATTGGAAGACTTTCTGGAGTGGGTATCACTGTGGAGATGTGGCAATTCAGCTGGAGACAATAAAGTATATTACTGTACCTGAAAGTAGGATTCCTTTAGTTTCGGATGAGATTTTCAGTTGTGAAAATCTTGTTTAAAGACAGTGCCTTCCCAGGAATTCTCAGTGTTAAAATAACAGGACATTAAGTGTGTCATGTTTATTAATTGTCAAAATTGGATCAATCATAACAGAGCTAACAGATATGTCTGGTTGAGCTGAAAGATGAAGATGGAAGAGCTAGCAGATATCACCAAGGAGCTGAGAGATGCCAGGAGAGATGACAGATGTGGCTGGATGAGCTGAAGGGGGATTGGAAAAATGCAGTCCCAGTCATTGCCTCAGGGAAGAAATAGTAAACCTCACAGACCTTGAAAAAAAGTCTCAAGTGAGCAGGAATGGAGGAGTTTGTTCTGTACCATTGTCTCTGACTCACTTGCAGTGTCTGCTTCTTCCTCTTCTTCAGAAGTTGCCATAAGGGAATGAGTGCTGTGATAGCTTGGATTTGGAATTTTATTCATGTTTAGATTAAAAAGCAGACAGTAAAATATTACTGTGCTGGTGCTGATCCTTTCTGACCTTTGCAGTGTCCACACTTTGGCACCTGCAGGGACTTGTGAGTCTTTAGCCTGCCGTGTTAAAGAACTTTATCTTGCAATGACTCACTTGGCAACAGATTCCTGTACCTGGGCAGAGAATAGGAATAAACTCAGCATTGAAAGGTGAGGGATCCAAGTCCAGCTTTGTGCTTTCCCAGAGGCTTTGGGAAGGCAGACACATTGGTGTGATCTGTGGGATTGGTTTTGTTCTTCTCTGTGAAGCAGGCAGAGAACTCTACAGTAATGTGAGAAGGAGCACTGGGGTTTGGGAAGTGCTCAAGGAGTTCTAATAACATGGCTGGGAAGCTGTTAGATGTTGAATTGATAAAGCATGTATCAATAAGAAAACAATATCAATATATGAAATATGACCTTCTGAATATATTCACATATAAACAATATTCCATGTACCTGGAATGTGCAGGTAGCTGCACTGAGGTTTTTAACTGGAGACTGCACTATACCCTTTGTGGTTATTTCCAGTAGCTTAAACACTCATTGGGCTATACTAAAAGGAAAAATGAAAATACATCCTACTGCATTTAGGGAAGTATCCCATCCTTTTACAAATAACTTGTTTTTTGAAACCTAGAATGAGAGCTGAGTTCCAGAGTGGTGTCTTTGTAAAAATAGAGCTCATGGAGCTTTTTCAAATGATGAAGGATGTACTTCAGACAATAATATGCATAGGTATGGCACGTCTATAAAAGTTGGTTCAGAAAGTCTGCACAACACCCCCTCGTTGATGCTATAAATACATCTTTGTGATGAAGCTCAAAATGGGATGAAAATATTTTGATACTGTGTTTTTAACTTTTGATACATCTCTTGGCTTGAAAGATAAAAGGATTCACTCCTAGAATTTACACTCTTCTGATGTGATTAAAACCAGATAGGTGTACTGTAAATAGAATATGCTCTGTATGATGGTAGGTATGGCTTAGTGTTTTTGAGCAGGAGGTTTCTTACTGTGGAAAAACAGCTTTTCTTGATAAGTTGCTTGTCACTGTTTTCAGCAGCACCTCCTTTCATCTATTATTCATTTTGGAAGACTTAATAGTAGGGTTTGGGTGTGGGCTGATATCAGACACCAGTAGAGTATAACCCCTGCAAAAATAAGCGATCCACAGAGCTATTGGGGTCAGAGAGGCAAACAGACAAACATGTCTTTGCTTTTTGCAGAATGTTTCCCCATCCAAAAAGGAGTCACACTGTTACATGCTGCAAAATGTCTCCACTAGTCGCCTATTTAAATCCTGGTTGAGCAGACAAAAAGGATGAGTGCCTGCACACCTCGTGCCTCTGTAAGGGACTGTGTAAAGCAGGACCCCTGTTCTCCAGTGAAAGGAGGAGCTCTGCCCCTGGAGTCCTGTAAGGATTGGAACGTGGAGCAGTATCTGGGAAGGCTGCAGCTAATATTTTTCTCCAGCCCATTAGCACAAAGTGGGGTGTTTGCAGAAGGCCTGCAGTTTGTTCCCCATGGTTTACTGTGAGGTCTGTAGGGCTGCAGTTTGGTGTGCATGTAATGACTGTGAAGTCCTGTGTGACCGTGGATTTGTTGCAGTCGCTATGTGCATATAGATGGATATATTTATAGAAGAATCACTGTGAATGTGAGAAATAAGCCTTTGAAGTGTCAAGCCAAATATTCTGGGGGGAAAAAAGAAGATTTCTTGTCTACATCAGAAGCTTGCATTTCATTGTAGACTTGTCTCATTTTACCCAAAATATCTCCCCACAGGTTAGGAGAGCTGAAAGCAATAATAATAATAATAATAATAATTGGAAATGTAGGGGGAGGGAATGTGTATGAGAAAGGATAGGATAGAGTGAAGAGGGAAATAACAAACATCTCTGAAATGTTTTTGTTCCTCTTTAGTTATGATTTGTTTCTTTCCAGTAGCTTTATTTCCTGTTCTATCATGGACCTGCCAGGGGAGACAGACAGAGCTGTGTTGCTTTCCCTTCGGTGAGGCCCCTGCAGGTGTCCTGCTGGCAAGGAGCAAGGGATGCAGGGCAGCTTCCAGTGCTCTCTGAGTATGCTGGACCCCCCCAAAGCTCCAGGTCAGGGTTGGGGGAGCTCTGGGATGGATTGTGCCCTTCAGCTCCTGGTGTGGAGGCCACCACAAAACTAGCCTGGCCTGACATGGAGATTTTTCTTTGTTCATTGCCTCTGTTTGGGAAAGAAAAGGTGCACAGATACTCCAGAGTCGGAGAAGAAGGGGTCCACTAGTCTTTCATTTAGCTACTACCGTGGTATTAGAGTAGGCTGACTCTTGAATATGGATTAAAGCCAAGGAATGTTACTGAAAAGAGGTTTTTTGCAAAGCAAAATAAAATACAGATGTTTTTTGGAATTAACTCTTTATTGATGGCAGTGGTTTTATGCATCATTCCCATTCCAAAAATAGAAAAGGGTCATTTTTATCATGAACCGTTTCAGGCTGCAGTTCCAGGCTGGTTGGTGTCTGTGTGCATGTACTGGGATGGCTCAAAACCTTCCCTTGGTGCCTTCAGTGAGAAATTCTTGCTCTTTCTCAACAGGTTCGAGACTCTCCTTTGCTGTATCTTTATGGTTTGGATACAATATATCCTTGTCCCAATTGAAATGTCAAAGTTTTGCTCTAAAAGATACAAATCATGAGAGGAATGTCTACAGTAAAACCTTCAAAAATGTACATTGCAAATAGTCTGTAGTGTTAAGGATGAGAACTCTTAATTTCTTGTTTGTAGGTAATTACTTATATAGTGCTTATTTTTTCTGTTATTACATCTAGTCCTTCTTTTTAATACAATGTGTTTTACTGAAGCTGGAGAAAACCAAGATGAGGGATGTCTAAGAAATTTAATGCAAGATACTATGTTTTTAAAATATTATATACTTTGTAGCATTAAGTCCTTCTGTGCTGTGATGAAAGGTCGTGGGCTAACAGCATCTGCTGTCGAGAGGTGGTTTGAGTCCTGAGCTACTAAATCCTTTCATTGTAATTTTTAAACAAGGTTTGTGAAATTTAGCCAAGCTATTTGGTGTGTTCTGTATCTAAAATCCATTGTTTTGGTGTGATTGTTTCAGTCTTGTTCTTGAAGAGTGTTGGTAAAACAGCAGTGGCAATAATAGCTTTCTTTAGTGTCTGGAGACGTGGAAAAAAATAATCTTCTAGTTGAAGCAGCAGTAGGTTGCTAAATGCTGGCTTTAGTGGTGTCCATTTTGAGTCAGGGCAGAGAGACCCAGATTAAGGGAGTGAGAGTGGGGATTGAGACGATGTTAAAATATAGCTTCAAATGGCTGTGAGTATCGATAATTGCAAATACTTCATCTTTTCCTGGGAATGCCTTGGCCTGGGCCTGCACCTTGGCATTTGCATTGCGTTGTGCTGCTGTAGGTAAATGTTAACATGCAGCAAACACTGCAGGCAGAAGCTCTGGCTGCCAAAAGAAGGGCATTTTTCAAATGTATCACTGTAGTGTTGAATGGGAAGCTGAGAATATGCTTTCTCTGAGAGATGTAAAATATTAAAGGAGCCAGTAGCAATAAATGGAAGTGCACCCATTGGTTAACAGCATTTGGCTATATATCAAGCCCATTTCTGCAAGTAGATCTTGTAACATAAATTACTGAATACTGAATTACTGCAATGTGTTAAGGATTCTTTTTAATTACAGGATGTTAAGGCTTCAAAAATAAAATTCTTCAAAGTTAATCATGAAGTAAAATATCTCCGTACTTAGCTGAGCTTCAACTTCATTAAAACTGTTCAAACAGCTGATGGAGCCCTAATAAGTTTTGTTCAAAGATATGACATCTTTGAAAATTTTCTGCAAATCTAACTCTATTATCTTTGATACTCTCTAATTGGATATAGCAATCTCTATTCATGTTGTCTAGTGGATTGCATCCATGATAAGGTGCTGTAAATGTATCCTGTTGTCTTGAAATTAGCAAATCCAGGGATTGTAAGGGCTATTTTCACAGCAGTATTTAAACCCTTCAGGCAAGTACAAAATATGTGTTTTGCCTTATATAAAACCACTTTGGGGAGTGAAAAATGGGGGTGGGGGGAGGGAATGGTATAAGCAACATTCTGACAGGATCAAATCATTAATCAGGGCACTGGTTTCTAAATTATTTACTGTGTAATCCATGTGCTCAACTGGTTTAGAATTGTTAATATTGAATGTGTTGTTTGTTATATACAAACATTTTTCTCTCTTTTACTTCTAGATGTCCTTTTTGCAATATAATTTAATTACCGATGCTGTTTACTCTCAGGAGCTGTAAAAGTTTTTCTTCTTCTGCGAAATAAAATCAGTATTTTACAACAGAAAATCCTCTGAGGAGAAGCTGTTGGTGCTGTGTGGATGATGGAGAAGCATAAGGATGTAGTATTTATTTTCACCAAGTGATCTGGAGCAGGATGGGGGCCGGATGCTGTGCCCCCTCTCCAAGAGCCAGCTCATTTTTCTTCCTTGGCTTCTCGCTCCTTTCTCCCTCCCTGCCCGGCCAGGGCAGCTGGGCGCTGTTCCAGTGCCCTCTCCTCTTTGGGAGCTGTTACTTTCAGGACCATCAGCTGTTCATCCTCTTTTTGGTGTCCCTTAAAGCAGCTTAAACAGCAGATAGAGAAGTAGCATTTTGCCCTCTGCTGGGAAGCAGGGTCTGACAAATCAGTGGTGTGAGCTGCTGTGCCAACCGTTCTGGGTAAGGAACTGCGCAGGTCTGGGGAAACACTCGGTAGGCTATGGAATTCTTTGCCGTGCTTCATTTCCTCAGACACTGCTGCAGCAGCATAAGTTTGTGTTTTCCTTCTCCTTAAGGATGTTTTTTCTCCTTTTTGACACTGTTCCTTTTATGTCAGTGTTGTCACTAGAAATCATCTTGCTGTTAGTCAGGTTCCCATGAAGGGCTTTGCCCCCATCCCCTCTAACAATCTGAGAGCACTGAGCTGCTGGATCCTACCCTGCCACTGTTTTTATGGAACTGATCTGCAGCGTGAAAAATCAAACACAAAAAATGAGTGGAAATGGCCTGGTTTCTAGCTTTGATTTAGAAGTAGGCAAACTACTTTTTGCATTTCTGGTGTAATTTCAGCTAAAGTTGTTGGAAGGATAATAAAGACTAGTTTGAGTTGGAAGGGGTATTTAAAGGTCATTGAGTCCACCACTGCCCTTAAAAGAGCAGGGACATCTTCAACCCAGTCAGGTTGCTCAGAGCCCTGTCCTACCTGGCCTTGAATGTTTCGAGGGATGGGGCATCCACCACCCCATGGGCAGCCCATTCCACTCTTTCATCACCCTCCTTATAAAAAGGTTTTCTTATGTCTCATCTAAATCTGCCTTGTTTTAATTTAAAACTCTTACCCCCTTGTCCTATTGCCCTGCTGAAAAGTTTGTCCCCATGTTTCTTTTAGCCCAGAAAGAAGCAGTTCAGTTTTCCTGGAGCCTTCTCCAGGCTGAGAGAAGCTTTATCCTACTCAGTAGCTATTGGGTACTGTGGGGGCCCTTCTTGTTACTGTGCTCACATTTGATCCTCCGTGAAACACAAACTTCAATCACTGTAACTGAGCCAAATTAGTTTTTGTTTCTTGCAAGTCGTCACTTTATCTGCAGCTCTGTCCCAAAGTGGTGTTTATTTTACTGTATTTTTATGAAGGAACTTCATTACTTTAAGAGAAATATTCCAGGAACAGGAGACAAAATAAAGAATAGACCCATGTTATTTCCTCGATGGCTTGTGAAAATGCCAAATGTATGTTTTGATTTTCTGCCCAGCTGAAAAATTGTGTAGCTTTAATAACTTGAATTACCCTATTATTCATGTTTATGGTTTTAATTAATTTCATTTTATCAAGCTTGGTGATTTAAAAAAAAAACACTTATGAAAGTTGATTTAAAATCTATATGAAGCCACTTTTCCTTGAGAGCTTATGCTCTATGTAACACACAAGTTGTGTACTTGTGAAATCAAGTTGCTTCATCTTTGTAAACACCCCCTCACCCATATATTCAGTTTATTTTTTTGTTGTTTTTGCGTGGGCATGTTTCCATGTGTATTATGAAGAAAAAAACCACTTTTTTTGATAGTTTAAGTATTTTTGTCTGAACTCAGCTGCAAGCATTTTTCCATCACTGTTTTTTGAATTTTAAAGATAACACTGATAACAGTCTTGGTTATTATGGAGTACTACAATGGGGCAATACAGTGAATAATAGAGTGTCTTTATATCATTTGTCTTCAGACAATCCCATCTTGTAACCTGTAGCATTTCTGTGGTGTGCACTCAGTTTCACTTGTTTGATAATTTGAGTGGTGAAGACTTAATCCTTCTTTGTTGTCTTCCAGAGTAAACTGTCAAATAATAGTGATACTAAATCTACTCAGTGGTGAGATTCAGAGCTGGCTCTTTCTGCACAAAGCTGTACTGCAGGCATTGCTGAACACAGATTGGAGGCTGGAGAATCACAGTAGCTGTGAAACTAGCTCAGAGATTAGAATTTATTGCTGTTCAAAGACTAGCTTCCCTTTCTTTTTTCCTGAACGGGTGTTTTATGTGTTTTATCTCAATGCTGATTTCTCACTTCTGTAAGCGGAGGTGTCAGCACAGCAGTGCCATACACAAATGTCTCCTCCTTGCTACATGACTCTTCCAAGAATATAAGAAATAGATGGAAACAATTAAGTAGGGGCTAAATATCATCTGCACATATGCAGGGCAGAGAAATCAATTTTGGTGAGCAGAAGAGCTGTTTGAGCACTGAGGGACAGAGTAGTCAGCCTCCCCAGGTACCTCTCACGAACCAGTCAACAACTGTTGTCCTGAATGGCTCCTGCTGGCCTGTCCTAGCAACAGCCATGGTTAACCTGGCACAGATTAGGGATAGCAGTGCAGGAAGAGTGATTTTCACATTGTCCTTTTACATAACAAGCTGGAAAAGGCCTGCCCAGGTCCCAGTAAAAGCAGGTCACTTGGCTCCGTCCAGGGGGCTGTAGCTCGTTGGTGTGTGTGCAGGAGATGGCTTTACAAAAGTACAGGTAATGGATGGGAGAAGTGATTGGTCAAAATAGAAATGGAAACGAGATAAATGATGGGAATAGAGAACAAGGGAAGGTTGGGAAAAATATGAAGTGGAACCAAGATAAACTGGCTTTTAAAGTTAAAGATGACAGAAATTACAGTAGCTATTCATCTCTCTGGCTTGGCTGAATGCAGAGGAGTGTAAAAGTTAAGGTCCTGTTAAAGGGCAGGTCAGCAGTGTGACTTCATCATTCTGTGCTCCTACTGCAGTACAAGGGCTTGAAAAAGGGAACAAGATGAACTAAAGGTACATGAGAACATAAAATCCTCCTTTTTCTCTGTAGAAAGACATGATGATTCTGCATGAAATACGGGCAATAATGCGCACTGCTTTGAACTGGATTTGTTTCATGTGTTTAAAACAGTTGCTGCATTAAAGGTGGATATCCCCAAAATTTAGACTGTCTCCATCCAGATGAAAATTATGTAATTGAATTAGATCCCTGCCCTATTTAGTATCTCTTTTATCTGACAATGCCCTATGTTGGCTGCTGTGAAGGAAAGTGTAAGAAAACCTACAACACCCAATTAGGGAGTCATGTGGCTGTGCGTGGTATTTTTTCCATCTCAGCTAAAGACTGGCTTCTGCCGCAAAGCTTTTGGATTTCTATCCCTTCCACATTGGCTGAATTCTGTGCAACATAATACAGGATATTCTCGTTAGCTCTGTGAATCTCAAAACCTTTTAAAATGCTGCAACACCAATTATTTTTTGCATCTGGATCTCTATTCTTTGTCTGTCTTCTAATATTCATTCCTGTTGTGATAATTGTCTTGAGGTGATCCCTGGCCCACTGTACTAAACATGAGAATGTATAAGAATTACAGATAATGGTTAGATTAAAAAGAAAAAGAGCAAAGAACTTTAATGTACAAAGGTTCTAGAGTACATTATCCTGCAGATTTCTGGCAGGTTAGACTAAATTATTGTAAGAGTTTGTTCCAGTTAAAATATGACAATTCTATTGATTCCAGCATTTTCAGTTCAGGGAAATAACAACACACCAACCCTTCCTTTAAGGATCTGATTTCAGACCAGGTGCTTTTGTAGCATCTTGGGTAAATGGAATTATCTCCCAATTTGACTCCTCCCAGCATCTTTCTAACCGACACAGACACATAGGATGTGGCAGCTTCCAGCTCTGCTGGAAAGTTGTGGGCTTGCACATGAAAATCTTTCCATTTGGCTGTTGGCAAACAGACTCTGAGGACCTGAGGGAGGGAGGTGGGTAGGTAGAAGCCAGTGCTCATGCATCCAGCTGGGCTGAGGCAGCTCTCCATGGGAGTGCCCCATGGAGTCCTGGCTCTTGTGTGGGATTTCTCAGTCACACAGATATCTAGAGGATGCTTTGGTTTCTTCTTGGTACTTGAAAAATCTCAATATTTTGTCTGTGATTTTAAGCATTGAAAATTGTACTCCTGCATTATCACTTGGATATATTAATATATTCAAAGGCAATGAACTCTCTTTGTTGCTGCAGAATATCTCCCTACTTGATGCTGATATTCCATACTAGTTGTATTCTTTTTTTTTAGTTTTGTCCTCCAGTTGTTCCTTACTGTAATGCCCAAAGAGATGATACATCAGTACTTAGCCCCCAGACACCACTGCAATTTGTCTGATAGCTGTCATTGAACTACAGGCAGTTTTAGAATGTCACATTTTTCTGTTAAGGAAAGTTGTTTTTCCTGGCAAAGTGTTTTAGGTACCCTTTTTCTCTATCATGCTGAGCTGAAACTGAAGTTCACATATACCTCAAACATCTGCCTGAGAATTAAAATAAGGGAGGAGCATATAGTCTTCAGTGGAGTGGGAGTTCAGAAGGAAAATAGGAGAAATGATAGTTGCTGACTTCCTCTGATTTACAGATGGTAGAGGGGTTTTCTCTGAAATACTTAGGAGTAAAAATAAATGGGCTGAGCTTTTATCCAGGTTTCCAGCTGTCTGGCTTACTAAATAAAATAGAACTGACGAAGTATGGAATTGTTCTCCTAATATAAGAAGCCCTCAGTGTGCCTCAAAATATCAGTAGGAAAGTAAAAAGAGGTTAAAAATTCAGTGAGAATCACTAATGGAAATTGAGCAAACAGCTCTACTGTCAAGAGGGAAAAATTGTTTCATATATGAGTGATGATGTGTATCCTAATAAAAGACATCTTTTCACACCCACCAGGAATAAGACATATTCTGTACTTTTATATCCCATCTTGTTTTGAGTAGGAAGAATATCTTTTTTAAGAAGAAAAATGTTTCGTTAGGAAAATGAAAAGGAAAGAGGTTTTCCCACATGCTGGAGAAATTAATGAATCATTTCCATCAGAGTATGTAGCAGGGGAGCTGCCATAAGAGAAGGAACAGCTGAATTTTCAAATTGACTTTTGGCAGAGATGATCTGGTCATGATCTAACTAATTTTGTGTTTTTAATGAGGGGGAAAACTAAAAACTAGGGCCCCTTCATCAGCTGAAATGCTAAATATGTTGAAGTATTTTCTGCTGAGTTTTATAAAGGAAGAGTTAAAACTGCAATCAGAGACAACAGATCCAAGAGAGGTGACAAACAGGTGCCACGTCACACTACCTTTGCTCTGCAGTCTCGAGTGGGAGGAATATTTTTGCTAGATGGAAGGTGTGTGTTCAGGTGAGGAAGTTCATCTGAGAGAGGCACAGCCTGGGGCTCTGAGTCACACAGGCGAAATCCCATTTTGAAATGCAGGTAAGATGCGTGACATGAAAGGGGAAATGTCGGAGTGTAGGGTTGTTCTGGGAGGACCCTGGAGGATGCAAAACACTTAAAGAGGGTGTTGAAGTGGGTGGCAATCACTCTTTCATCTCCTCTCTTTTTTCTGGTGTACTGTCTTCCTTCCCTGGTCCTGTCCTAGAACCCAAATCTCCACCCCGTGGGCAGCAGCTTCCTCTGAGCCACCTGCTTTGACCTCCCGCTACCTGTTGGGCAGCTGCAAAATGGGAGAGAAAAGGCACCACCTTATACCAGTGGGAAACACTGAATAGAGCCTGGATGGGCAGCAAGGAGGTGGCTCCCTGAGAAAAATCATCATTTGTGATTGTCCAGGTGCTCTAAGAGCTCCAGCCTGTTTGCTTCAATACAAGCAGGAGGGGAGCTGTGGTGGCTGCAGTCCTTGCTGGCAGCTGTGCTGGCAGCCGGCTGTGCTGTGCCTTGGGGCAGCTCTGGGCACAGATATCCTCACACAGCTTTGGGGCTCTTCCTGTGCAGCTCTGGGCACAGATATCCTCACACAGCTTTGGGGCTCTTCCTGTGCAGCTCTGGGCACAGATACCTGCACACAGCTTTGGGGCTCTTCCTGTGCTGCTGAGCTCTCGGTGGAATGTAGCTGCTGAGGACAGGACGATAGGCACCCACACCTTGGAGATGGACAAGAACATCATCTCTCTTGAAATACAGCAGTGCTTTGTAGGAAGCTGGGTTCCAGCTTTCCAGCTGCAAGCTGCTGGCTAATCAGTTTAAGAACTTCTTGCCTTCTGATTGACTATTATGCAAGTGCTTGATTTCTTCTAATAATTTCTTTCACCAAGTGATATTCATCACTGTTCCTGTCCCTGACTGCAGAAAAGACCCAAGTGATTGTGTGCACGGGAGTAGCAGAGGAAATGGAGGGGTGGATGGGTATGCCCTTGTACCTGGCCCAAGAGTTAAACAGTACTATTTTTACATTGTTTAGAACAGAAGGACACACAACTTGAGGGATGTGGTACACCACCTCTTCCAGGTGACTAAAATAAAATTGACCTACAGGTGGATGTGCACTGGCATTACTATCTGACCTCTGCACTGGCAGAAGTACAAAACCCAGTGAAGGGAGACCTCAGCTACAGCAAATGCTTGAATGGGAACTGTTTCTATAAGGCAAGAAGGCCTGAGAGGAGGCTGTTTGGAGTTATCACCAGCTAGAGACTGGTTTTATGAGCTCATCAGTAAGATGAGGCATTTCTCTAGGTAAATGAAGGCTCAGTCAACAGTTACTGTGATCCAGAATCTCTGAGGTAAGCAGAAGCCTGGGAGCAAAATGATGCACTGCTCTTGTTTCCTTTCTTTGCAAACTGCTTGTCAGCTGAGTGGGAGAGGCAGCCAGGGATGGCTGAGGGAAGGGAAAAATCTGTGCTTTGTTCTAACCCCTTGGCTCACTCTGCCTGGAACTTGCCCAGGTACCAACTTATTTTGGTGCCTTAAAAGAGGCTTCTTTTTCGAAGCCTTTCTGAGATTAGCTGTTATGGTGTCATGCAAACCCAAATATGTACAGAAGAACCTTAGAATTCCAGCAGGAACTTTCATGTAGGACTTTCCCTTGGTTTGACATGCTCACGTGAAGGTTTTGGGGGTGTTGGTTTTTGTTTTAACGAATTACAAGGCCTTTAAGAAGTGACACTTACTCAATATTTCATTATAAGGAGCAGGTTTACTTAGTCCTTTAACAAATGGTACCATAAACTGTCTTTTTCATTTTAATGGTGTCCCAAGGAATGCATTAGTCTTTGAAGCTGAAATACTTTGACATCAGCCTGGGTGATGAGTTGCTATGGTTTCAAGGGCAGTGTTAGTGCTAGAAAAAGCCCACATCCCTGAGATGTGCACACGCAGTCCCGGGTTCCTATATATTTCATGACCAGAACGTAGGAAGTCGCCTTCCACATCAGTGCCCTCATCACGGGGCGTAAGGAGAAATTGAAGGGAGATGTGCAGCTGGATTCCTGTTGGTTAAAAGCTCTTCCATCCCATTTGAGTACAATGCTGTGGATGTGGCACTTTTCAGCACTTTGGTGGAAGGATGGAAAGCTTGGGCCTTGTGTGAGCTCCCCGCGTTCGCAGGGGGAATTTCCAAGGCAGGTGGAAATCAGAGTGGGAGGGAGAGGTTTCTCATTTTCCTGTGGAATAGACTCAATGCAAGCCACGTTTTATTTCCTGAAATACTTTTTTTAAGCTGCAAAAGGTGGCATGTTTTTATAAGGTACTGATCACAGCCTTGAAGTATTTGTGTATATATGCTTTCTCTGAAGAAGAAACCAATACAGTAGGACTTTTTAAAGACATAAATTATTTTTTAGTAAGCAAAAAATAGGTATATTAGAACCTTGCTTTACTTATCACTTAAGCATATTTTTAACTAAAAATAGAACCCTAATCAGTTTCCCCTAGAGTCCTTTAGCTTGCAAGTAGGAAATAGATAATGGCTGGGTGTTTAAAACAATACAGTGTTTCACATTATTTCTCAGTGCATCATAGGAATGTGAATTCCTCTGAGTTATATTTAATGCATATAGTTGTAGAAAATATATAGTAGCTTCACTGTGGGTATTGAAATGCATCTCTGAAAGGAAGAATGATTTCCTTAAGTCTTGATGAATGCCTTACTGATTTGTCCTCCAGTATTTCAGATCCTTTTTCAGTATAGCCCAGGATGCTTTAGAACACCTGCTAACATTTGGAGCTGTGCTTCACTTCTCCCTGTGCCACACAAACCTTTCCCTCTTCTCCCAAGTAAAACAACACAGCCACTTGCTCAGTCCTTTGCAGGCTTCAGAAATGGGTCCCAGCTTGGTGCCCTGTCAACCCTGGGCCTGGGAATTCTCCTGCATACCTGGTGCTTCTCTAGAAGCTGAGGTTATCAGGACTTGGTGGCTTCACAGAAACAGTGGGAGGTCCTATAGCCCTCTTACTTTTCCTGAATTACTTGATTTTTTTGAAGGGTCTTGATCTTCCTTCCTTCACCTCTGTGTTTCAGTCTAACTTTAACATCTGACTTTTCACAAAAAAAGTAACCTGTCCTTTTGGAAGTAATGATTTTGATCCTTAATGAGTTGACTGATGTGCAATCATCCAGCAGGAGGAGGGAGAACACTTGCAAATGAGCAGTGTTCATCTAGAAATTCAGCCTTCTCACCAAAGTGTTCAAGGGAAGAAACGGTGCCAGAGGAGTTCCCAAGACTTTGAATTCAGGGATTTCAAACTCAGAACAGCTGTATGTACACTGAGGCTTTTCTGTTCATTTGTCATCTATCTAACAAGCTCGTGGCACATACCTATATTTGCTTGTGAATTGCAAGGAAATGTTTTGGAAGTCTATAGGGAATCCAGTTAATCAATTTGATTCATTGCAGTACTTATTAGCCATGATGGCTCAGCCTCTGAAGGTTTGCCATTTTCTGTCAGTAAAGTTCAGTGTAGTCTAAGCCAAAATTGTTGAAATGAATATCTTAACTTTCATTACCCAAAGAAACTGTCAGACCTCTCTAATGATTTCAGATGGAGTGACACCACTTTTAAATTTTTCTTTTTTTTTACATTTAATTTTCTTCTGCTGAAATCCATAGTGCAGGCGTATACAAATGGTGGGGAGGGGGAAATATTAGCTAAGGTCTGGGTCCTGCCCAAATCTTGTGTGGCCATTTAGGTAATTTTAAATTTTTTTTTCGCTTCTCCAACTGCTACTTAACAGCTTGTAAAGATCTTTTGAAACTCTATTACTTTATGCATTAGAGACTTGCCTGCTTCCACCCTCCCCCTTTTGGGATTCTGTGAGGCTTTTTTCTTGTATGCTGTGCCAACAGCAGATTTTGCCTGAGTATTCTTTTTCTCATTAACATCAATTGAAGTGAGACATCAGAAATCCAGGACCATTTGCAGTGACAGGACAGTGCCAATGCTCTTCCTTTCATAACCCATAGGAATAAAACTATGCAAAGCATCATTTCATTATTCACATTATAGTAGCCTGCATAAATTACCAATCATAAGCTAGGGGAAAAAAATCATGATATACTTTGTCAAACATCCAGAGTTTAAATTTTGAGAGGGAATATGAGAAAGAATAAAAAAAACAAAATAAGTGGGTTGTGGATATGTCTGTTTTCCTTTGTTAATGATTTTATCACAATGCACTATCCTACTTTGGCAAGTGAGGGTAAATGCTAGGCCATGTATTTCTTTGCTGCTTTACAGCAGGTGTGTACTGAAAATCATACTCTTGGGTTGGTTTGGTTTTTTTCCTCATAATGGTGAAATGCTGAAGGCACAGAGTTGGAATGGTATCCTTTATGCAGCCTTCCCTTGGTAACAGATGAGGTGAAATCCCCCAGCACACTGTGCCCCTCAGCCCTACTGAATTGAGCAAAATGCCCAGCACACACTTCGCAGTGCCAGGACCTTTGTGCCTGCCATAAAAACCACATCCTTTCTTCTCAAACTGAACTATGTTCAGTGGCTTCTAAAAATCTGATTCTTTATGGAGAAATAATCCAGCACCTGTCTGTGGTTTAATTTTAAAGCTCACTGATTTTTTTGGCTTATTTCACTGTATTTAGTTTTTATGTGAAGATCTCCGAAGAGAGAAAATACAAGGATACAATGATTAGTGTGAGCATTGGTCCTGTTTTCATTAGGTAAAATATTTTGTGTTGATTAACGAGGCAAAATCCTGTTTAATTCAGTGGAGAGAAAGACATATTGTCATTATACTTTGGGTACCCATGCCCTTTTTTATAGGATTTTGGCCCACAGGAGCAGAATAAAGCCTTTTTCCTCATGGGGACCAGGCAGAGGAGCCTCTGTCAGAGCTAAAAGTGTCTCAGTTTTTGTGCACCTTGGTGTTTGAACTGGTGGCTGATGCTGGGATGCAGTGATGGCTGAGGGCTGTGACAGCAGGCTGTGCTCTGCCATGTACCCAGGCTGCAAGAGCCTGCTCATTGGACAGGTGATAAATACATTTCCTGGCTTAATGTCTTAAGTCTTGCCACCTTTTCAAGTTACTGAAATGATGAGGGGGTTTTTTTGATAAAATTAGTAAGAAAATACAAAGGAACTGTTGATATTTAGGTATCCCCTTGGATCAGGGTAATCACCTTTGTAATGAAGAGCTTTGGTTAGAGGGAGCTTCTTGTGGTGGAGGGGGACATTATAAAGTAAGGTGTTTAGGAAAATTCAAGATGTTAGAGCCGAAGTTCAACACTTGTCAGAATTTTTGTTTGATAGAAACTGATAGAACTTGTTGACTTTGAGACTTAGTAAAAACCCAAACCCACTAAAAATTCAAACCTGTGTGATTTTGCTAATTTTCCTAGTTGCCTGGATAAGAGATCTGCAGAGAATAACAATCTAAAATCTGACTGGGGAACAAGGAGGCTTTTTTTTTTTCTTTGTGGGTCATGAGAAGCAAGTGTAGGTTTTGAAATAAGAGATAGGGCGGATGGAAAGCCTGAAATGCATTAATTCAAATGTGTGATTTAATAACCACATGATTTCTTACTATTCCTACGAAGAAATTAACTTTAACAAAAAGCATCAGCACGTTGTTTAATTGAGGGGCAACCCAGAAAAATAACCATTTCTGTCAAATTTAGGATGTAAAGGAGCTTGCTGTTGCATCTTCTCTAGTTTAATGAAACATGCCACATTTGCAAAGCAGCATTTTCGGGTGGTTGCAAGGCAAATTCAGCATGTTCAAGGGGAAGAGATTTCATCCCTTCCCGCATGCAAATGACCCAAAGTTGCACTGTTCATAGATCCCTTTCTTTGTGTGCCAACTTGCTGGGACACAGGTTTCCAATGTGGCTGGAGCCAAGAGTCAATGAATGTGATAGGAATTGGAATGTCCTGCTTAATATCCAGTACCTCTTAGTTTGTGCTTGTGCAGAACCACTCACAGGAGTCTTCAGGAAGTGTGCAAGTTGTTTACAGCAACAACAACAAACCTCCTCAAGATGGAGGAAAATAAAGGATATTTAACAGTCACTTCACATAGTTCTTCTTGGATTGAAGTAAAGTTCAGTATTAAAGATTAAAACAAAGCCAAAACATAACCAAAGGCAGTGTTACTGTAACTCTAAATGTCATACATCCCTTACAGAAAGTATCTCTCAGATTAATTATGGAACCCCTGGATTCCAAGAAATAGGTTGTAGGGACAGGAGGGATGGCCCTCCAGGGGGAAATCTAAAGATGTTTTATGCCAGCAATAAAAAAATTGTTAGGCAAAATAATTGCTTAGGAGAGGCTTTTAAAAAATAAAATACAATCCAGGGAAGTCATCAGCTTGAAGTAGAAGAAAAATGAGAAGATGACTTGAATGCTATTTAAAGAATTAGTGGAAGTATAGCGAGGGCTCAGTATGGTTGTGTCTGAAATGGATGGCCAGTTTCAAAGATTCTGCTCTCCTCAGGAGTTACCTCTAAGTGCTGCAGAGGTTTGGGGCTTTTTCCCCCTGTAACATAGCAGGAGTAGCTTGTTCCTTATGTCTGACCTGCATGCAGTGTCAGGGCTGCATTCCATTTTGCTGGCCCCTGTGTTTTCTGCTGTCCAGCTTGAGCAGCCCAGCTGGCCTTGACCATTCCAGTACCACAGTTCTTGGGGTCCTTGGAATATAAAACAACTGTCAAGCTGCAGTGAGGTATAATCACCATGGAAGCTATTGTCTCTGAGATATATTCTGATATAAATATATGGTAAAGTTTGAAAAATGCTGCACTTTATGGTTAGAAATGTTAGAATAGATGCACCTCTGTCCTTTCCATTCCTTTTAAGTTATTGTTTCTTATTTTCATGATCAAAATTGTGTTTAAATAGTTTGATCTTCCGTTCTCTTAAAATCCAGAAAAATAATGAACTTAACTGTTTTCAAGCATGTACAAGCACGTGACAGAATAGCTTTTGTAGATTTTTGCTGGCCTAGGCTTAGGGCCATGGCAAGGGTCAGGTTTGTGCTAGAGCTGGCTGCTGCCTGGGGTGTGGAGGAACTGCAGCAGCCTTGGCTGCCTGGGCCTAGCAGTGGCAGGAGGGGGAAACACAGCAAGTTACCTTTTGCTGCCAGAAGCATTGATTTACCAGGTTTGAGTTACCTTTTGCTGCCAGAAGCATTGATTTACCAGGTTTGAGTTACCTCTTGCTACCAGAAGCATTGATTTACCAGGTTTGAGTTACCTTTTGCTACCAGAAGCATTGATTTATCAGGTTTGAGTTATCTCTTGCTACCAGAAGCATTGATTTACCAGGTTTGCTGAAAACTGGAGTTGTTACCTTGTTAGGTGCAAGAGGAGTGTTCTTTTCTAGTCCGTGTGCTGCCACCTTGGACAGTTTCTGCAGTCAGGACATCCCTCCAGCCTTGGCCTGTTTCTTGAACCTCTCTTCTTTGCCTCCTGTGCTCAGATAGCTGTGGGGCTTCCTTCTGCTCCTCCAGGGTACAAGGATACATGCTGTGAGAGGGCAAGAAGTGTCACCTCCTTGTTCTCACTTGTGCTGTGCCAGTGTGCTGCAGTACTTTTAAGGGCAGACGGGAGGAGGTGTCCATTTTTCTATAGTTTAGGATGGTGCTGTGTCAGGTTCTGGAGACTGGACCTGTTCAGTGCTAGGGGTCAGGCTAGAACTGTAAAGGCCCATAAAGTCTCTTCTGGTTTTTGGGGTGCTTAAATTTTGGTCAATTTGTGTGAAGTTTCATCGCTCTCTGGGAGCAGGTTTTTTGTACTTTTTACCTGAGGGTTGTCCTTAACACACCTGGTTTTTTCCCATCAGCAGAGGTCTGAGCAGCTGAAATGGAATCACAGTATGAGCTGTAAATGTAGCTGCCTGCTTGGTCTGTAACTCACACCTGACTCCTTTCCTTCTGCCTTTGGCAGGATGTCAGGCCATCTTCTGTTCCTGTAGCTTGTATTGCCAGTTCCTTTTCTTTGCCTTCACCTGTTTCTTTTGGTTGGTTTTGTTTTGTTTTGTTTTTTTCCTTTTTTTCCCTTTTAATGCCATCTACTTTCTGGAAGAGCTGTACCCGTGTGTGTTACCAGCATATGGAAAGGAGTATGGCTGTGATTAGGCAGAAAGAAAAAGAAAACCTGAATACTTCTACAGGAGATCTTGATGTTTATTGTGCAGGAATGATGCTTGTCAAGGTAAAGGGTGAGTGACACCAAGGCAAATAGAGGAAGTGATCTGGGAGCCAGGGCTGTGTAATGGCCTTGGCTGCTATAGAAGGGTGGAATACCCAGTGCACAGCCAATCTATTTTACCTTGAAATTTAGTCTATCAGATAGGGGAAAAAGCAGAAGTGTGGTATTTGGGCTTGGCTTAAGCATTTCTGATTCCCTCTCAGCTGACTGGTGCACATCAGCCAGCTCAGTCAGCATGTTTGCCTAGGAGCAGCCTTTAATTTGCAAATTCATGGCTGTCAACATGTCCTTCCTTCATTCCAGGAGTGAATGTAGATGCAGTAGGCTGCCTTGGATCCTCATCAAAAGGCACTGCTTTGTGATGGTGCTCAGACACATCAGTGTTGTAGGCAAGAGTGGTGCAGGAGCACCAGGAGCTGGAACCTGCTGCACCTAGGGGAGCGTGAGCTCCTTCAGGCTTCATGTGTAAACTGGTCAGCAAATGGTGGAGGTGGAATGAAGTTCAGAGATTCCCAGCCTGTTTTCCTGCTGCTCCAGCACAAAGCTTGGCATGCCTGGCATGGAGCCACAGAACCACTGGGTGTATTTCCCCTCTCACCAGGCACTGCGTGTGGCTCTGGGCAGGTTACAGTAGTTGTGGCACTGTGGTTTGATACAGTCTGGCAAATTCTGCTTGTACCTTCTGCTGGCTGCTCTGTGCCAGTGGTCTGTGAGCACTGGCAAAACCTCCTTGCAGGAAAGGGAGGAGACTTGGAGAGTTCTAGATCTTTAATTTTTCAAAGTGTTGCGATGCAAAGCCACAAGCGATGGTTTCATCTGCGTTTTGCACATAACCTGGTTTATGGCTCTCAAATTGGTTTCTACAGGGCTCAGGATAAAAGGCCGGAAGAGCTTTTTCAGCAAGTGTTCCTGAGCTTGATGTGCGGGGCTGACTGGAAAAAAGAACAGAATTTTGTGTTTGAAATGGTTGACAGAAAAAAATAAAGCCCTTGCAAACCTCCCTGCTGCAAAGAGAAATATGGCATGTGGCGATTGACAGATTTACGTATCCAGATAAAATCTTCCATTTTTCCAAAAGCAGAACTTTCTCTTTATGCAATGTTAGTTTCAAAGCTTCCAGCTCCTGCTGTGCCTAATGGCAGGTATGTTTCCAGCCACTTCCTTTTCATGCCTGAAAATGGGATCATTCTCAGGTCTCCTCATTGTCATCTGGTAGCTATTCCCTTTCACTAATTTCCCCAAATGAGTTGTGGCCCACTCCGAAGGCTACAGGATTCATTAGAGTGAAGAATAATAAGGATGTCCTTGGTGTTCGAACAGGAAGAAAAGATCCCAAAGGCTGCCAGAGATAAAGATCACCCACTGAAAGGATAAAAATGAACAATGCTTCTTGCAGGGAACCTAAAAATACAATACTCAGCTCTCGCACAGGGTTTAGTTACTGAAATAACAACTGGATTGTACAGTCTCGGGATTATTTTGGTCTCAAGAAAGTATTAAGTCTTGCAAGTTTAAACAAAATGCATATCAGGGAAAACATGGGTTCCAGTCTAAACCATACCCACTGTTCTGGGGTTAGCCTGGGTTTATGTGTGTCAAGGTATGAGGCTGGAACTTAAGAGATCCTTTTTCAATACTTAACTCTTCAACAAACTTCTTCAGTAGCTTTGGATTGGTTGATTAATGTTTTTATGCCTGTTTGCTCTTGGCAGGTTTTTTGGATGTGAGATGGAAGTGACCATGAGTTTCTGCTTGAGAAAGTGGGCTATGGGTGGGGTTGGCTGCTGTGTTTTTTGGAGTTCTCTGTTGTCAATAAGACATAGCAAACCAAGTGGAGTACACTGGGAAGTTTGTGACATTTGTCAGGCCGATTACTGTTGCCTTTAAACAGAGTGTTTATTTTGTGAACCTCTGCTTCAGTCCTTTGCTGAGTGGTAGTTCTGCATTAATAATTAAACTTTCCTTTCTCTACTGTAACATGAATATATATGCTTGGTATATGTACATGTATGTAGAAATGACATCTAGCAAATGGATCCTGCCTACTGCAGTCCAGTATTTAAGAGATAGCTCTGCCTTTATTTGTATTGAAACACACAATTTCCTGTTGTGCCAATGTTTCTGTGTCCTGCTTCTGATCATAGAGCTGGAGGAGAAAGAAGAAAAGAGGCAGTTTTTACAATTGCAGTCAGTGCAACTAATTGTTCCTACTAGGTAAGGATGCATCCCTTTTACTGGCTCTCTGATGATGGCTTTTTGTTTCTAGCTACAAGCAAATCTAATTTGCAAATGAAAAATTTCATTATAGCAGAAGTTGCCTGCAAGGGAATTAAAGGAGGCACATTCAAAAGAATTCAGCAGATTGTAAAAATGCTCCTTAAAGAATGGATTTACGACCCCAATTCACAATTAAAATAGCAATTGCTTTTAAGTGGTACCTATTATTTTTAAAAGGTTAGATATACAGACAATAGAATTTGAAGGGAATAAGGCAGCTTGTGAGCAAAAGCTGTGGTAGGTAATTGGCAGAGCTCACTTAATATTTTTTGTTTGCTATCCAAGAGCTATTCACGATGCCACTGTAACAGTTTGTTGTTGGTACAACAGAGCTGACAGTTTTCTGAGATGAAAAGGAAGAGAATGGAATTAATCACACAAACTTCATCATCCAGTCTGGCATAACTGAAAGTGAGTTCTGCTATACTTGAACTATTTTAAATAACTTCATGTTTTATTAATACAGGTTTTTTTTCTGTTAACCTCTTCAGCGCTTTCTGTCCAGAGTTCCTCTGCGACTTCTTGTCCTTGCCAAGGCCGTCCCTGATGTGTGGGCAGCCTTGGCATGTCCTGGCTGTTGTGCACAGTCAGGAGGAGTGCTGGCAGTGCCACGTGTGTCCCTCAGGTCACACACACGATGCCGTGCCCAGGGTGGGCATGGGGGAATGTCAGAGCTGGATGTTCCTGGCTGGGGTGGAGATGCTCCTGCTCCCCTTCTGGGGAGCTCCCCTCCCAGGCCTGGAGTATGCAGATGAGTGGTGCTTTAGTGTTGCCCTCCAGGAGCTAGAATGTTTGCACTTTTTTTTTTCTTTTGTCCACAGTATGGCTAAGAGAAATAGAAAACTGTAACTGCTTTGTGCTGTGGTGCCTGTTTTAACCTTCGTTCCAGAAAAACTAAGAAACATGCAGAAGAGCCAGATTATTGAGAAACATTTACCATCTTAAAAATACCATATGTTTTAGGAATCTCTTAAATTTGAAGTAAATGTGACTACGTGAAAATAAACTTGTGGTTGTGTTTGAAGACGCTGGCAGTGTCCTTGTTCAGAAGAGACAAAATAATTTTCAGTATATTTTTCTCAAGCCTGCTTAGTATCCAAGAGTTCTGATACTGTCTGCTTTGTTTGACATTGTGCAGAAAGGTCCTAGCAGACCTCAGGAATCCTGTGTCTCTTGAGAGGGAAGAAAGGAGAGAGTACTAGGGATCAAAGTTTTCACAGATTTTAACTTGGGCATTCATTATGGTTTGGCATTATTTTTTACCTTTTCTGTTACATACTCAGAGGCTGTGTTTTGTGTCCATTGTTGCATAAGGTTTTCTCAGGCAAGGAATGGTGTCCTCTTTTTCATTTTTTAATTCAGTGAGTTATCATTTGACCTGTAAATGCTACAGTTTGGCAATATTTTGATATGTTAGCCTCTTTGAGAGTGAAAGCAAAGGGTTTGCAGAAAGGTAGCATTGGTAACTTCCAAGGAAATTGCCCAAGCTCTGATCTTTTACATATTTAATGTCAAGCCATGGATGTCTTTGTGCAGAGGACACAAAATGCTGGTCTTGCATTTGCTTGTAAATCACACTTTCCTCAAAGGATCACTTTGATTCCTTTCCCTGTCTTTCCATTGAAGTTGCAAATTGCATCCACTGTGATGTAACCTTGGTATGTTGGGTATTTGCCCTGAGCCTATTTGGAATTTATATTTCCATCTGGAGTTTGGGTTTGCATTATGAGACAGTGGAGGCTGGATGCAGCAGTTCAGTCAGGGAGCAGCAGAGGCACCCTGAAACCATGAGCTCAGGCTATGTGAGGTACACCTGCTGATACCAAGGAGCCTTTCACAGCTGTGCATTGCTGTTTTTTTCAGGGTTTGGCATGATTTCTGTGTCTCAGGAACAAAAAATACATGCAGAAAGAGGAGGAAATGGGTGTTTGAAATGTTCTATCGAGAAAGGCAAATGTTCAGCTGCTGCACTTCTTGCAAACAGATGCACATGTGTTCCTCCACGTGTAAGATACAGTCTGTAATGAAGCCCTGATTTTGTCTGATGACAATGTGCAAAATATTATCATTCTTTTGAGAAGTTTTTACCTTTAGTTCATCTTTTACAGGTGAAGAAAAGACTCACTTTAGAACGGATTCAGACTTACAGTAAGTTTTAGTTGGGTTAAAAATCCTATCCTGTTTTTTACATAGTATATTTCTTTAAAGAAGAGAATGTGCAGTTGTGATAAATTACTCTAAGCTAGGAACTACTTTTCTATACATCACATATATGTAACTTGATACAGAGCTTTCTATAAAGACTGAGAGAAAAAAAAAAGGTGGTTGACACTGTCCTAGAACAGTCAGTAGAAACAGACCTGGTTGCTCCTCTTGAAAAATCCCAATTTTACAAGAGCTGTGTTCTAGGCTAACGTCATATCTTATTTAATGTGAAATTGCAGTAGCAAAGGCTTAAGAGCCTGCAAGGAGAGTGCAGTTGGATTGCCTGCTCCTACAGTTACTGTGCTGGCACTGCGTTCTAGGACCTGTTCTAATGAAAACAAGTATTCTCTATTCACAGATTATATTTCACGGACTGTGGCTTGGGTTTTGGCAATGAGATTTCATGGTCTGTATGTGGTCTGAGGGACCTCACTTTTGAGAAACCAGGAAAGATACTTAACCTGACCTTATGTAAGCTGCTGTCACGTGCCCTAGGCAGGACCATGTTCCGAGGTGGGACAGCGAGCATTTTAAATGAATATTTAGAAAAACCCATCTGATTTCCAGATACTGAAACCTCCTGGATTTCAGCACTGGCATGCTCCTTTGCTGGAAAGCTGAACCTGACTTGGTCTCTCCTCTTGCCTTTGAGCTGCACTTCTCCAGTCAGTGATTGTTCCCAGTGCCACTGTCGCTTTAGTTTTTCTTGACTGTCTTTTTCCTCATTTATCTTATTATAGTGCTTTAAGTATGACTAGTCAATTTGGTTCTTTATGGGATGTGGAAATGTTTCATCTCTGCTTTACAAACACTGACAGTGCTTTTTGGCACAGGGATTGCCAGCCAGGCTATTTTTTCAGACTCTCAGAGGCAGCAAAGTTTTGAAACAAAAGTTTTCTTTTTTCATAGGCTCTGAACTTTCAGATTACAAATCACTTTCTACATGCTAATAAGCTTAGATAAGCAGAGTACATGTTAACACTGTTGTACAGATGGGGGAACCGAGATACAGGAACATTAAGAAACTTGCTTGAGGAAGTCTGTGGGAGCTGACCTTATTCTGCGAGAGACCCACGCACCATCCTTTTTCTTGTCAGATTCTTTCTTTTTACTTGAGCCCCTCCCTCCAAGAAGTCGTTGGTACATAAAAAGCTCTTTCGGATCCTGTGTGTCTATATTTACCTACAGCTATGGTAATTTATTACACGGCATTCCGTGTGGGACTGCACTGCTCAGTCAATCGCAGAGCGTTTTCCAGTTTTAGAAAGCAAGGGCTGCTTTGCTGGTGATCTGGCAGGCTGCAGTTCGGAGGCAACTGCACCAGGAAGTGAGTTCTGCAAAAAGTACAGCGGGTGTGTGGTGTGGAGCTGACTTGCATAAAGAAAGTGTTCCTTCACCTCAAGTACCCTGCAGGTCGTGAGCCTGCCTGTGCTGAGCTGCACACTCTGTCCTCATCTTTAAATAAGAATCTCCGATGTTTGGTACAGAGGAGAAACTCTCCTGCAGGAGTGGATGTATGGAGTTAAACAGTATAGGGAATTAGACATTTACTATTACCATGGCAACTTCAGATGATGATTTATTAAGCCATATTTTTTTCCACAGTGGAGACTATGCATTTTT
Organism: Erpornis zantholeuca; assembly: GCA_013400515.1. Classification (NCBI taxonomy): domain Eukaryota; kingdom Metazoa; phylum Chordata; class Aves; order Passeriformes; family Timaliidae; genus Erpornis; species Erpornis zantholeuca. The sequence goes on from VZTN01030985.1 coordinate 229,947, forward strand.
GTTGGTTTGAGCTCTCCAGAGACTGTTCCTTGCCACTCCCTAATGTGCCCTTTTCTCCCATCCAATTCTTTGCTTCTCCTTGCTGAAATTACAGAATAATGGAAATGTGTTTGTAGCAGTTCTTTTTGTCAGGCAGAGAAAGCTTGGTTCAGTTTATGGCTTTATTAATAAATACACTACTGCTGGTTACCAGCTTGGACTGGGACACAGTTCCAATGAGTGGCATAGCAATTGGGAGCAAGGGCAGCACCAGGGAGAGGGCTTCTCAAGTGCTAATAGAGCACGAGACACTGCAGGAAGGCGGGGGGGAGGGCTTTTGGCCTGTCTAGGCTGTGTCTATTGATCTTTAACTCTCCCTTTTGCTTTCATTCCTCTGTGACCATCCCTTCCTGCTCTTGACCCTGCAGTGGTTGTTTCCATAGTCACCCCCAGCTGCCAGTTCCGTGCCATTATTCCTACGAGCGTGCCAGAGCTCTCGGAGTTGCGGTGCCTCTTTGGTGTCCGTGACCTGCTCTGCTGATGTAGCTCAGGGGAGCTTAGCGAGTTTGGCTAAATCTGCCAGTTCTGTGGTAGGAAGGTGTTCGCAGGGCGAGGGCCTCAGTGACTTCTGTGCCCACGGTGGCATTTGCCAGCCCTGTGGCGTGTCAGTTGTGGAGCAGGGACAGCAGCGGGCTCGGTGGCCGCCTGCACCCAGCACACTGCGGCTGTTCGGGGGCTGCTCTGCAGCCAGGCGAGCCGGCTTTGTTCAGCCTTTGGAATGCCAGCTCCATATAGCCCTGAGTAAAGGCTCCAGATGCAAATACAGGGGACTTGATAAATTATTCATTTTGGAGCTGCGTAGACATAGTTTGAAAATCTTGAGGATGATGGTAACCAGGGCCAAGCAAACAAAACGAATGGAGCCGTTTCTGAATATAGAATCATGAAATGAATCTTTGGAGCAGAAAAGCTCTCTCAAAAATCTGTCATCTTATCATGCATCTGTCTTTATGAGCAGATAGTGATTTTTATGGCTCTAACCTCTAACAACATTAATCCGCATGTAATCATTGCTTATTTCAAGTCCTTGTGTCAGTGGGTTGGGGTTTTATTTGTTTTCATTCTTTGAAGTACAGAAATGTCCTCGGGATTCTTAAATAATATAGTTGTGATACATCTCGATGTGTAAACCTGTTGTCCCCTACCAGTTTCTGCCTTTCCCCAGTCAGATTTATTCCTATGGTGCAGTTTCATTATCCTTTGGCCATATTTATGATATTCTTTTTTTACTTGAATAAATTGTTCATTATGGACCTCCTAATGTGATAATTATGTAATTATATGTTCATGTATTTCAGTATTGATTGCATAAGTGTATAAATAGCTAATGCATAGCTTTGTTCTTCAATTAATATACCCAAGTTAACTCCACCAGAAGGAGAATACATGCCTACACACCTGTGTAGCATGTAACTTGTATTCCTTCTGTAACTGCTTTCAAGTTATTTAAGCTTGTTTTATGGGAGCAGGGCCCACAGCCCTTCTCTGGGGGAACATTCTGCTTAGTTTTGTTTTTTCCTTCTGCAGCATCTGGACTGCACTCTTCTAAGGCAGCAGGGGTATTTTCCTGACTTTTTCTAAAGCATATTATAAAGCAACAAAACATAAATCGTAAGTATAAGAGCTTTAATGGTCAAAATGCTCTAAGCATGTGGATCAAAGCCTTGCTGATGTTCCTCAGTTTAGCAACATAAGGATATCTGTATATAGGGGCTTCCCTGAAGTTTAAACACATGATTATACCTCAGTGAGTGGCTTTAGGTTTGTGAAGGACTGACTGAGGCACGATGCTACTTCAGGTGTGGTAACATCCATTTGCATCCTACAAGTATTATTCCATACTGATATTTTTTAAATAGAAGACTTATGTATGGAGGAGGAAAATACCATATTTTCAAAGTCTTAACTGTATAATAAAAAAAGGTTTCTAAACAACATGTAAATTTCACCCTCACATCTACTCCCCAAAATCATTCTGTCGTGCTGGACAGAGTTTTTTGGAAACATTTTTCAGCTTCAGCTAAACTGTGCTCCTTGCTATTGTGTGTGCTTGCAGATGTCACACAGTTCTATTGTTTGACCTGTGCTGCTAAAATAATTCATCGTTCAGTGCTCATTGCCAAAAGACAGTCATACATCTCCCAGCAGTATTCATAAATTAGCCTGCCTTTGGGATTTTCAGATAAAACACAAATTCAAAACTGTGTTTATTAGCTCTTGCTGTTACCCCATAGAAATGAGGTGCAGTCGAAGAGCTAAAATCTGATCACAGACTAAAGTTGAAAATTCCTCTTGTTGTTGCTTTTAGAGAAGTCAGTATATTGCAGTGATGATACAAAAACCTACTCTGCCCAACTCACCAGCTGCTGCAGGAACACTTTCTGTAATTCAGTGCCTATTGGGCATGCCAGAGATTTGATTCTGGCTCCTATTATACATCAGTATATATGCCTGATGAAAAAAAATCTGTGCTAAAAGTCTAGGAAGATGGAGAAGCAGGAAACAGGACAATTCATTGGCTGCCTTTGCATTTTAAAATCCTTTTCTGCTTGACAATCTGAATGAACTCCCTGGATAAAAAAGTATCTTTAAGAATAACAAAGAGAAATTTTAAAAAAAAAATCTTTAATAATAAAGGGAAATGATTAAGGAAAACCCAAACAAACCCAAATACCGCAGACCACACAGGAGCCCCAGAGAATCACTGGCTGGACTTTGCAGCAGGGTAGCTGCAGTCTGGATGTTATTAGCATGTCAGAGCAGTCTCCTGGGAATTGCTGCTGCAAACACAGAGGTGCCTGTGGAGTATTCAGGTAGCCAGGAAGGAGGAGGTGGGGAAAAAAACAGGAAAAAAACCCCAAACCCCAGTCCCATACACAGATTGTTAAAACTAGTAGCAGAGAAAAGCCCTGCAAACACACAAGTCTGTATTTGATACTCCTGCATCTCTAATAGATTTCAGAAGGGAACTTTTATAATTATCTAATCTGACTTTAGTTTACCACCAGCCAGAAACTTTTGTTCTGTAGATCCATTGATTTTTCTCTCCACCTTTGGGACTTCCATGTGATTTGGTGGCATTGAAACTCTTGCTGTAAGCTGGCAGTGCTGCAGGTGCACATAGTGGGAGTTTTAGAAAGATGGCTTGCTTTAGCAGTATTTCCATTAAATTGGAAAACCACTGAAAGAAATTAGTATACTAAAGGAGGTTCACTGCAGATGGGGACCCTGTATCCTGGTGCAGAACTCATAGGTATCTTGCTTTGGGACCATCCTCAATTTTCCTGCAAACATGTCCAGTTCTCCACGTGTGGAGCATAATGCTTGTAACAGAGCAGGTAACAGAGACAGGCTAACTCTTGGAATACCTTTTGTGTTCCTTTAGTGACACAACAGCCTCATGGCATAAAGCTCATGTCTAAGTGAGGGTGAAAAGAATAGTTCAGGGATGGAGCAAATTTTGCTTTGCGTTGGTGACAGAATGTGGGATTAGTGAACAAATATTGGGGCCTGGCTCAGTGAATCCAGGAAGGCATTCAGTGTATGTTTGCTGGTTTGGGACGAGGAATTGCCCCATTGGGGATGCTCAGAATTGTCAAGACCTACAGAGGGAGGCATGTTCTGGAGCAAAGCAAGTCTTCAGTCACTTCCAGATGGAATGCAGGAATACAGAGTGACTTGGCAGATACCTGTTAGTCATGGCCAGTTTCTCCAGTGTCATGAGCCCAGTTGAATTAATTACAGGGTCGCTTTTGAATCCTGCAGATGAAATGCTGAAACTCACCACAAACAGCAAGATATTTTCCAGTGTTTGGAGGGGGACACAAATTTTGCTCCAAACATTTTTTTTTCCCCCCATGAGGACTTTTTTCAAGAAGTTAGATCCAACTCGGTCATATTAGCATGAGAGCAATTCATGCGAGGTAGGAAAGGTTGATTATAACAAAAGAGAATTATTAATAGGAGAATAATTTACATCAAGGAGGTGGTGGGAGTGAAGTGAATTTTGATGTTTTGAAGGTTGATTGGGTAGGTGGGTGTGTTGACAAAAACAAGACAATCATGTCTTCTTCAGGAACTTAACAGGCTTCAAGGATTTAAAGTAAAATCTATCAGCTCTGTGGCACACACTCTTTTTTACAACAGTAGGACTGCAGGATAATTTTTTGTGAATGTCCAGAATATATCTTCAGTTCTATGCTGACCTTTCAGATCATGCTGTCACCAAAGCATTTTCTTTTAAATAAAATTTTTCTTTTAACATATCTAGGGTTAAGCATTACAGTTCAATTTTATTCATCTGTATAACTTTTACAGAGGAAGAAATCTATATTACTTTTACAGAAGAAACTTCCTTGTTTCTGTTGTTCTGCCTTGTGCTGCAGAGGCTGAGGGAGCTTCAGTCTCCCTCTTGCATTAGCCTGTCCACCCTTAAGCTGGGTCATGGAACTGAGAGCACATTCTGCTCCTACTGCACTGAGGTTTCTACCAGTGTATCTGTGGGTGATTTTGGAGGCTGGATAAGATGCAGATAGGGCAGTCATAAGTTCCTGAAGAGAAAAGAAAATAAGGCTTTTGTAGTGTTAAATCCAAACTGATTAAATCCTGCATCTGAATCTTGTATTAAATTGTTATGTACTTCCTAAAGGTTTAGAGGGGGGAAAAAAAGGGCAGTTAAAGGTGTTGATGACTTCTTCTTGGCACCTTTCTCTGTTAGCAAATTTCTAGTCTCTAGACTCTTCTGTAGAGTACTAAAAAAAATTAGTTTGCTATTTGCAGAGCATTTTGGGTTTTGGTGATTTCAGTGCCAAATTTAGCAGCGATCAAACAAATTTGAAGGGAGGGAAGCTTTATTGATGTGTGTGTCCCTTGCTCTGATGCAGTCCATGGTGTCCCAGGGCAGAGGCTAAAGAGGCATAAAATCAGGTCAGTTTAACCCCAGTGGGAGTGGAGCTTTAGAGAGCTGTTCCTTTGCTGTCCCTTTGGAGAATCCCTGGGCCTTGGCATGCTCTGAGGTGTGGAAGAAGCAGTCAGGCAGCCGTGGGCTGGTAACAACACGTTGCTTCAGTAGGTTTCCTAGTTTAAGCCTTTGTGATAGTAATTATCCATGTATCTCTATTTTTATTCTTAGAGGATGATTAAATAAAACCCCTATACTCCCTAATTTCTTATACAATACGTCTCCGTGTGTTTTTGTGGGTTTTTTTCTCAGTATGTAGTAAAAGGAAACAGAAGATGATTTTCTAGAATGAGAAAAGAATGTTTATTCAGATTCACTCTCTCTTTGTGTCTAATACTTTGACTGCATCAAAAATGATGTCTTTTTTTGATACATTTCAGTATTATAACCTGCTGGTGGATTAGGCCCTTAGAACTGATGTGTCAGCCATTTGTTTTGGTTTTTACTGTTCTTACTTCTCTGTGACACTGGTTTTGGTTACATAGGTATAGTTTTAGGTTTGTCTGGGCACTATCCTGAAAGATATTAGAGATCAAACCTGCAGGCACATTTTTAAAGGTATGTATTGTGGACATGGAGGTGTTAATCCATAATTATTTTTACAAAGATGTGCAAACACAATTCGGTGCAGTGACTGTTGTGCCTGGGGAAACCTCCTGGGGTCTCTGAGGTCAGAGAATTGTCACCAGTTCCCCAGCTGGGGACAGGGGCTCTGCATGGGAAGCTCCCTTTGTTCTGAGCACCTGCAGAGAGGGAGCAGCACAGTCATGTCAGCATTGGAGGCAAATACTGCAGAATGCCCTTTGGTGTAGTGGCCCCTGCAAGGATAAATGGAACAGTCATGCTTTCAAAAGCTCAAATAAATAACTGCTGGCACTCGCAGAACACCAGTCCTCCATTTGGGAAATACCACTTGATGACAGAGTTGATGAAAGGTCCTCAGACATCAAACACGTTAACTACAGCTAAAAAAAGCCATGCTATATATGGTCATTCCTCTCTTTAGGAAGACATTCCTTCTGTTGTTCTCCTTTGCTTATTTTAGTCACCCATTTCATACCTCCTCTTCAACACTTGACCCTTCAAGATAACCAATCTGTGGTGATGATCTGTATTTTCTTCAGAAAACTGGGAACCAGAAAGACTCCTGTTGGCTGTGCTAGGAATTCCTGATTGGTTTAATTACTGCTTTACATCAGTGCATCTTCACCTTTATGTGACAGATGTGGTTCCTGCATTTAAGAGCTTCTGTAAGCTCATTTGTAGCATTTGTTTATGACAGAGAAGTCCACCCAGTGACAGAGTGTGCTCAGTGCACAGTGCTCTCTGGGGTTTGATCTGAAGCCCTTCTTGCTTCTTCCTGCAAGTTCCTTTTTTATTGCAGCAGTCTGTGCACTAAATGCAGCTCTGGCTGAACTGCCTTATCAGACACACGTTCATGAAGAATCACTGTGAGGTGCTACAGGAATTTGACAAGGATCAGGACTAGTTTCAACATTGTTCAATATTTTTGTCAATTACTTGGAAAAATCTTTCTGAATTACTGCTGCTTCATTTCCAGGTAACACAAAGAGTGGCAGAATGTGAGATTAGAAGGTAGTAGACACTTTACACAAAGAGCTCTGAATTGTTTTGCCTGTTTAAGCAGAGGACCTAAAATAAATAAATTAACTTGCCTGGGCAAAAGAAATGTTCCAGTGGGAGAAGACTGTCAAGCAAAGCAGAGATGGTCCCCTTGACTAACAGCTGTCCACAAGCTGCTGGTGGAGATCTGTGATGCATTATTTGTTTGTGTAAATAGGAATGGGAGCTGGGAGAGAAGTCCTGGCTGCTTCTATGCCTGTGTACCTTGGCAAGCCAATTCTAAAATAATTGCTGTCGTTCTGAGATCCATGTCTTAGGAGGGATGTTGAGGGTAAAGTGCACCACAGAATACTTGGGGCAGGAGCAAATGGTTGGTCTTAACCACTTAGAGCATCATCTCTTACATTTGTCACTGGGAAAACTGGGTGTCTGTAGGTAGCAGTGTTTAAGGCTCTTCAGAGAAAGCAAATACTGGGTACTAAAGGAAATGGGAACCAGTGGCTGAAATTAATGAATTCCAATCAAGAGTAGGTAAAAATACTCAACTCTGGATCTGGTTAAATATGGGAATGGATTACTGAGAGGAAGAGCTGCTGCACCATTTCCGGACATCTGCAGCTCCAGCTTGGATGCGTTTCTGTAAGGAAAGTTTTAATCAAACACTGTGGGCCCCAGCGCTGGGGTTAATGATGTGGAATGCAATGACCTGGGATATACACGTCTTAGGATATGCAAGAATAGATCATCCCACTTGTCTTCTTTTAACTTTAGATTCTATGAATTGATGGATGTCTGCTAGTGATACAGCTTGAATAACTCTTTGTACTTTGCCCTAATTCTACAAGTCTTTGTACAAATTTTTCTCATTATAATCTTAAGAATACCTTACACATTATTCTCTGTCTGTTAGCTACTATTAGCAGCCCATGTGAATCCAGCCATTTACTTAGGAAATAATTTTGCTTTCTCATGCTGGATTTTGATAAGGTGGAGGTAATCTTGACTTTTAACTCTGCATTCTTGAAGATAAATGTCGACACATTCAACTTTTTTCATGAGAAAATTATAGTAAGTCTCAGTGTTCAGAAAATATAACTCAATGCTTGCGTGTTCAACGGCACAGAGTGCAGTACCTTGAATTTTCTGTTCTTTGAAGATCAGCTATTGGTCCCTCTAAAAAGCCTGGCTACTGCAGGGGGACCATCTCTCTGAATTTGGGGGTTCTGTGGTTTCACAATTTTCTGGTTTTTATTTAATGCCATTGTCTATTTGTGTTGCAGAATATGAAATATTAGACCCAGTGGCTATTTTTTTATAACATTTATGGGAAGCAAGGACAGCTTGTGAATGTCTTCACAGAATTTCTAAAGTATGAACTAGTATTTTCCTTTTGGTTTTTTGTTTGTTTTTGTGTTTTTTTGGGTTTTTTTTTTGGATGCACCATAACTTATTACTGGCATGCTTAATACTAATTTGTAAAATATTTTTGCAAAGAGTCAAAAGGTAATTTGCTCTCTTGAATCTTGAAATGTATTTGCCTTTCTGAATATAAATTTTTTCCACAGTATACCATTGTCTCCACACAACCATTCCAGCATAACTTATTTTCTGAGTAATGAGTTGATAAAATTGATTGTGTGTTTGCTTTCTGTGTTTGATTGTGAAACTGTAATGAAATACTGGAGTTTAAACAATATGGTTTTTTTGATCTGTGACAAGTCCTTAGAAATAAAGAGGACTGAATGAAGGAAGGGATAAGCTGAAAGATATTCTGATACTGTTATACTTTGTCCTCCCAAACAGCTTCTCTAAAGCAGGGAAATATTTTTCCACAGTACCAGATAAGGAGTGCGTTAAGTTCAGTGATGTTGACTTCATTGATTCAAATTCTGGTACAGGCTCTGCAGTAATGCTGAAGATTTCTTGTGTATCTGTATTTGAATCCATGATCTCCTTCAAAAGCTGCATGATGAATGAGTTACATGTGCCTAATACTCCTTGGAAGGGGAATTGGCACTTCACTGATGGCTTGGAATCATACAAGAGCAGTATGATTTGTATGCTTTTGTTTCTGTGGACCTTTGCTCTGGTACTTACCTCACTGGTCTGATGAGTCCTTGCTCTGAAGGAGCAATATATATAAAATTATATTTTATATAATAAAAATATAAATGCAGGATGGAATTTCTTGTGATCTTACACAGTGACAGCAATTTTTTGCTGATAGAATTGCAGGAAGAATATTGCAGGTCCAAGTGCAAGGTCTCTTGATGTTTGATACTAGCTGGAGGAGCATTCCTGCTTCTCTAAACTTTATTTTAGAATAGCTGATAAAATAAATACATATCTCGAGAAAACAACATGTAAAAATAACTTATTTAAGAAAATTATTCAATTAATTTGATGCAAGCAAGAAAGAGCTTCTTTTTACCTGAAGCCTTCAATTGGCAGCTGTGGAAATGGAAAATCTTTCTGTGCCCTCTTTGTTTCTTTTGATTTTATTTATGCATGCGTCTGTTCCTATTTGTTACAAATCTTGTGTTGATTTTGGTTAACTGGGAGGTCTTCTGTAGGCTCAGAATACATTTGTCTGATCCTCTCGTGGGGAATGGGACAGAGAAATGGTGTCTGCGTGAGCAGTGAGGAGCTGAGAGGGGGAGCACGGGCGTGTCCTGCCGTGGATGGGCTCGGGTGGGCACTGCTCAGAGGGACAGAGTGGGCATTTGGCCAGGAGCTGAGGGTGCTCTGCAGCACCAAGGACAATCCTTGGGCCCATGGACATGGCAGCAGTGCAGCACCTCATCACATACAGATCTTCCTGAAGCAAGCTCCTCCTCAGTGCTGGCAGTGAGCAGGAATAGCTCTGGGAAGGCAGAGGGATGGCACCTGACCCAAGCCTCGAGTGAGGGGAGCAGCTGATCCTCATCCACACTCGGCTAGCACTGGTAGCCTTGGAAGTTCAGTTGATGTTTTCTGCGTAACTAACCTGCCTGAAAAGGATAATTTCAGGGCATTTGGAGTGGGGACAGAAAGTTTCCATCCTTCAGGAGGTAAACTGCGATTCCCCAGGGTCTGCAAAGCGGAGGAAGAGGGCTCTTGGGGAGTGTGTTGGTTCCCAGGCAGGTGCTTTGTCTGTGGGGATCAGCAGTGGCCTGGGCCTCTTGGCTGACAGCCTGTGCTCTCACCAGCCATGGCAGTGCAGGAAAAGCAATGGGGGAGATGCTTTTGCTGTTAAGTGGTAGAAGCAGGTATATGATCCTCTGTAGATCACAAAGATGGCATTAACAGTGTGTGTGCATGGTGGTTTGGTTTTTGTTTTCTTTTTTTTTTTTAATCAAATGCTATTTCTGAGCTCCAAGGGCTGACAGCTGTTCTAGTTTTGCTTGGGGATGTTTTCGCAATGTGGATTAATCAATGTTATGAACTGGGTCCATGGGGTTTTGGGAATGTAATTGGTTTCAGATGACACTTTGCTAGTCAATCTGTGAAACAGCCGAATGTTGACACAGCTGAACAATTCCAGCTGTTTCCACTCACCCCTTTTTCTCTCCCTGGATGCACCAGCCTTTTCCCTTTCTGTCTCCCTTTCTTATTGTGACTTTGTAAAACAACTTTGGGCTTGCAGTTTCTGTCACTTGTCTCTGCTTTTTCTTCCCAGAATACTTCCAAAATGCATTATTTTAGGTATTTTTGTTGATGTCCATTTTTATCACTTTCGATCTAATTTGTTATGCAAAAGCAAATTTAGATGTTGCTAAGGTACCCTTTTGTCACATAATTTGTACAGATAATTTGAGAAGTTTGAAAATACTTTTACATTTGTTGTGCCAAACCCACCTCTTCTTTTTAAAAAGGTAACAAAGAATGCAGGTAACCAAAGGCAGAGGCAAAGTGGGAGGACTCAGCAAGAAGATGTGCTGTAGAATCTGCTCCTCTGCTGCTCTGCCCTGCCTGGCAGCCTGGCTTTGGTCAGGCTGATGACACTTCCGTGCTGTGCATCCAGACCTTAATGACAGGGGAAATAACTCCCCAGATGGGAGTGGCTCATAAATTGCCTATGCCATTTATATTTCTAGAATTAATTATTTTTCTCTTTCCCCCTTTTTTTGCCTTATTGTATGGTAAGTGTAGGTAAGCCCTGGATACATCATGCCACCTGCATCTGGAATTTTAAATGTGGTATCAGTGCCTGTTCATGATTTGTGGCAGTACAGAAGAAAGAGATGCAGTGTGAGGCAAGGCACGTTCATTTTCCGGGGCGTTTTTTGTGCTAAGTGACCTTCAGAGCACTTTGCAGCAGGAACTACAGAATGGCCCAGGCAGTTGTTCCTTGGAAATCTGTGGGCTTGGACACCTACAGACACTGCACAAAGATGGCCCAAGTCTCTGGTGGGGTGCTCTGGCTTTGTTCTGAAAGCCTTTGGCCACTGTCCCTCTGGTGAGAGGCTCGTGGCTGTGGGTTTAGTGGTAACTCCAATGGGGGCAATTTGTGTTTAGTATTATTTTCCCATTAAGCAGTCAGATGGGTTTTGAAGTATGTATGCTCTCTCTTGTCTGTGTGGCTCCTCTGATGGCAGACTATTCTAAATTAAAACTGATGTGTGAAAAATTCTGCAACAAATCTGCTGTTTTCAGACAGCAGTCAGCTTTGCTAACTTTTTGAAACATCAGAAAGCACCCACGTGTGTTGAGCCTTGTAAATCATCTCTCTTGTATTAAAGTAGCCTGTAATAGAATGGCTGATTCTGTACCTTCCACATACTATTGCTCATGCTTTACCTATGGAGGAGTCTCTTTGCCTACTACACATGGCCTATTTAGGAAAGGGAAAATGTGTATTGAAAACGTGGTAGGAAAATGGCACCTTTGGGACTATCTCTCAGAATTTAGTTACACTGAGAAAATTGCAAGTTTGCACAATGCAGTTTTCAGAGGAAGTCCTGGTGTCATTAATTCCTGTTTGTATTTTTTACTACCGGGGTATTCAATAAGAATATCCCATTCTACAGACCTCATGCCAGCCGTGGACACTGGGAGTTTTTTTGCATTTTTTGTGGGTAGAGAGATTTTGAAGGCATAAATTCAGTACCTAGATCTAAGCAAGCCTCAGAGACTCCATTTATATGGCACGATAAAACTTTTATATTTTTCTAGCTGTTTCCATTTTGTCCTAGAGATTTAGGATTCTGACTAGCAGTTTAAACCAGCATTAAAATCCTCTTGTTGACTGAGAGCTAGTTCAAAACTGTCATGATTTTTCACTCAGTAATTTTTAGAATCTGAGGAACCTTGGACTCTCTTGAAAGACTAGCATTTTTTCTTCTGCTGTGTTATTGAAGACCAGTTCTTTCCAAAGCTAAAGGCAGACAGCTGATGGACTTAAAGCAAACATTTAAAGGCACTTGCTACTTGGGTGTATGACTTAAGTATATCCCAGTGGTAAATTGATCTTGCATTTAATCTAAATGATATTTCAGGTAAATTGGGATTTCATCTTTCTCTGCTGTACCAGCCCACAGCTAGTTCTTCATTAAGGAATGTCTACACAGAATTGAGGAGAAAAAAGTGAAGGCTACTGCTATATCAATTCAGAAACAAAATGACACCGTTTCTTTAAAGGGAGCAGACATTAAACACATTGAGGACATGTATGCTATTCACTGTAATGTTCTTTTCATCATTCTTCAAACAACCTGTAGAGGTTTTCTGCTGTACAATCTTTGACAAATCTTTCTTTGTATCCCTAGTTCTCTTTTGTTCTGTTCAACCACCAAAGGGACCAGGTTCTTGGAAAGACAGAGGGAATGCACACAACCAGTATGGCGTGGGAAGCCTGCCTCTGATGTTATGTGGCTGAATTCATACAAGCTTAGAGCTGCCACAAGCTCAGGTTTTCTCAGTGTGTCTCTTGTCTCCCACTGGAAATTTTGCACAAGTAGAAAGGAAGGGATTTGGCTGTGGTCTAGGATTTGCAGATCTGTGTGTGCTGGAACAGTAGCACTGCCTGATGCTGCCTCTGCTCGAGGCCATGCCCACGGATGTAGTGTGGGAGTGCTGTGCATCCAGTCCAGTGCGTGAACAGGGAAGAGCAGAGTGCAGGAGTGTCCCACTCAGAAGTTTGAACGTGTGGTAATTTCCCTTTGTTTGCAATGGTTTGTTGTTACCATATCACAGTTTAAACAATCTAGTAGTTATTTGTCAGTTCCTTGTATCTTCAGAATCACTTGCAGAAAGAAATGTGTCTTGGGCCACAGTGTGTCCTGAACTGTTGTGCTTTGTCAGGTTAGTGTCTCCGGCTGTGAAAACCAGGAAGTTAAAATAACTATTCCAGTATTTTGTGTTGTAATCCCTGGCCTGCAGTAGAAAAAGCAGGTTCATCAGTAGAACCTACTCTGAGAGCACCTGCTGTGGGCATGTGAAAATTCCTTCCCTTTCTACAGTGGAATATCCCTGCACTATCTGTTTTTGTTCCTTTGTCCCTCTCTTCCCACTGAATTATTTGGTCATTGAAGCCTGCATGCCCTTCAGAAGCTCCTCCAGTAGCCCAACTTTGAGAAATGGGAAAGATTTCTGAAAAAGTTTCTATTAACCGGTCCATTTCCAAGTTAGCCTTTGGTAATTCCAAATCACCAGTTACTTCAGAAATTTAGGCAGACTTTTAACATCCCCACAGCCCTAGAGGCAAAGTTTTAATCTGCAGGCAGGAAGAGTCATTTCCCTGGCTGCTGTGTCTCCTGTTGAATTGCTGAAAGAGGTGTGGCTCTGAGAAGAGCAGCAGCACCCTCCATCATTGCCTGCCCACAATTTGTATTCCTAGGACTGGGGTCTAGCCTGTAAAAGGTTTTGCTGGGCCTGTGTTTTCCTGTGTGTCGTGTCAATCTGGCTCTGAGCAGCAGCCCTGCTGCTCAGAAGTAATGCCCTCCTGTCACCCCAAAACAGGGGCTGAAGGCATCAATAAAATATTTTGTTAGTGTGCACTCGTTTGTGCATCTTCAGACATCAGGCTTTTAGGAGTGCAGGAGTGATGCTTGACAGTACAGCACTGTTTAATCACACATTCACATTCCTGATACCCAAATGCATCAGAGAAGCCTTCCTTTCTGTCTTCCTCCTCACAACGTTTGGTTTTTGGTTTTTTTTCCCAAAACAGGGGCTGATATAATCCTCATATATTTGTTATTTTCATTTTTAATTTTTTTTTAAATTTCAAAATAAGTTAGAAAAGGACTTAACATGTATCATGGAAGCTTAATATGTATCATAAGCTTTAACCACCAGCCTTATTTCAGTCTCTTTTTCTGCTTTCTGGAACAAGCACAGTCTGCAGCTTGCAGACCTTCAGTGTTGTGTTGCAGAAGTTTCTGTTGAAGCAGCGCTGCAGGAGCAGACGCCTGGCCTTTGTCTCCTCCATGATTTGGTGCCAGCTGATGCTCCTTAGGGCCCTGATTGCACTGATGGCCCTGAGTGGCCTCACCTGAGGCCCTCAAAACTCAGCTCTGGGCCATGGCCAGGCCTCTCCTTCTCTTTTCTCTTAGATTTTAGCAATGCAGCTACATAAAAACTTAACAGCCCTTCCTCAGAGAGTGATAAGAAGAGATAATGGGGCATAAAGAAAAATTCCATCCTTGATCATACCATCCTGTGCTGGTAAGTTGTTGACATTGTGGTGTGCTGTGATACTAAATTTTAGACTCATTGGAAATGCAGCTTGAGTCATAAAGTCCTATATTTCCTATGTTTTGGGGAGTTTGTTGTTTTTTTTTTTTTTTTGTAGTAGCTCTTCCTCCAAAGAGGAAAGCTGAAAAAGCTGTTTTAGAGGAGCAGATAAGAGTAAGTTGCAATTCCAGTTGTTGTGCAATAAGAAGAACTAATGCAGGTGGTAGAACTTTGGCTGGTGCTTCAGAGTGTGATTCAGGAGGTCTGGTGAGAACAGGAGTCTGTGCTCTGCTGCTGGAATTTTGTTGATTTTGCTTCAACCTACCGAGTCGACACCTAGCTCATGCTATTAAGATGATTTTGAGAACTTCTTGAGTGCATCAATGAGCATTTCAAATGAAATTTTTTTTTCAAAATGTCATGATTCTGTGTTCAAGTAGGATAAAAACTGACAGTTTTGATCTTAACTCTTCAGCTTTTTAATGCATGAAACCATATCGTACCTTTGCTGTGGCATCACAGACTCTGAGACAAAAAATGATCATCAGAAAAATCTTTGCTGCATTGAAGTTATCATTGATAGAGATGAAATCAAGGTCAAGATACCACAATGTGTGGGAGGAAGCTGGGTGAGAATTAGCAACTTCATCTAAGGCTTTATATCTCAGCTCGCTTCCAAGTTGTCTTTCTTCTGCTGTCTCTTAGTGACTGTGAAAGAGCCATGAGAAATTGTATCGTATATATATAATTTTCCCCATTATGTGAGATCTCAGGATCTTTTTGAAGATAAGTTCAAATAGATTCAAGCTGATTCAGAAAAGAGGCCATATAAGAATTCTTGACTTTTTTAAGTGATTCACTTCAATTCACATTGCTCTGGAAGGAGGTGAGAGATTTCCTCCTGGTCAAGGCTCCTCACAGGCTGTGTAAGACACTGGTTTGTGAGGGAAGTTCAAGCCCAGCTGAGCTGGGATTATTCTTTATGAAGAAGTTGTTACTAATTTGAAGTCAGCAGCAAGTTTTCCTTTCTTTACTCTCTTCTCCCTCTAGTTTCTGGCATATTTTCCAATAGCCTTAGCTATCAAAATGTCATCAGTATGTGTCAGACACAAGTTCCACTGTCTCTGGGAGGCTGTTTGTATATTGGTGTGGAGGTAGTTTGTGTGCTACAGCCTCACCTTGTTCTCTCTGAAGACCTCTCTGTTGTCAGTCAGTCTGTGTCCTGGCTCAGGTGTGAGAAGTGCAGCCTGTTGTTTCCTTGTGCAGACCTTTACTGTTCCGAAAGTCAGAGCCTATGACCCAAACCCAAGAAAAATTGGGGCTGCTCCTGGTTTTGCAGTTTACTACTCTGCCATTCGTTCCTAAGGGAGCATGCTGCTTCTCAGAGAGTGTACAGTTTAATAAACTTGTTGAGAAAAATTTCAGCTTTAGAAGAAGCAGGGTGTCACATTTCCATCTTTCCTACTTGCCTGCACAGTCTCCTGTGGATGTTCTGAGCTCCTTTTCAACCTGTATTGGCTGTCATTTGGGTTTTCTTTCCTTCTTTCTTTCCTTGGTCTAGTGTCTAGCCTTTTGCCTTAGCCCATTTCCTTAAATAAAGCACTTGTGTTGTTAGCAGAAAGAGGTGCTGACTTCCCAGCCAGGTGCCATACCTGGCAAATTTAGCCTCTTTCTGTCTCAAAGTACAGTTTTCTTTGTGGCTGTATTGCTGAAAGGTGGTGCAGGTGGCCTGAGATTCCTCTGCTGTAGCTCTCAAGCGGAGCCAGGAGGACCAGCCCAGGGTCCCTCTGAGCTCACTGACCTGCTTTCTGCTGCAGTGGGAGCAGAAAAGCCTTGCTGTGAAGCAAGAGCCAAAGCCCAGCTCTAGCACCCAAACATTGCAGCTCATACAGGATGGACTGGGCTGCATGGTTTGATTCAGTAACATCTCACATTTGATACCTTCACTCTGAAGGAGATCCCTATGAACAAAGGCTGTTTTTCTATCACTCCCTATGCTTTGTAACCTTGGAGAATCCAGCAGGGCACCATTTTGATAGCAACAATTTGAATTTTTCATGAGTTCACTGATCACAGCTCTCTGGGTCAGGGGCTTGGCACAGCCAGGTGAGCCAAAGGTGTCCTCCTATCACAGAGGGAGCTGCAAGCCAGAAATTGGGCTGGCATTTCTTGTTATGCCCAGAGCACAAGAGGGTCAGGAGGGATCTTACTAGGAGTACTTTCAAGAGGGACTTGACTCCAGCAAGCCCTCAGTCTCAACACCAGGAGTGCATTTAATGTGCGTACGTGGGAGAAAGGGCAGGGGTAGTCAGTGTCCATTAATTCAGTTGTTTGAGTTATTAGACAGGTACTTCCCTTTTCTGCAGCCCTTTGAAAGGCTGATACTGCTCTTTTCTTTCTCCTTTTTTTTTTTTTTTTGGTTTGTTTATTGCATAACTCCAATAGAAAGAAATTCCTAAGGCATGAATGCTAAAGAGGAAGGAAAGAATAAGTGGTGCCAGTTAAATTTTCATGTATTTATGCCTTATTATGGCCTGACAGTCAGAAATAATATTCTTTTCCTTTTATCCTGATCTTCTCTTTTGACTGTGTATTAAAAAACCACCAGCAGTAACAAAGTGTAAAAGATTGAATTAAATCCTAGTTAAAATGACTTCACCTTAAATAGTGGAATATCTTAGATCTCTTTCTCTTCCTTTTTTCTTTCTCTCTGTCTAGTCTACAGAGACTTGGCAGTCTCAGATACCCTTGGGTGTTCAAAGGTAGATCAGTCTGTGGCAGGGCTGCCTTTGATGTTTTCACCTACAAAAATGTCACATCACAACTTGCTCTGTTATTTCACATTGAATGTGAAAGATTCACTAAAAGGTTAATTTCAAGTCTTGTTGAATTTTATACCATTAAAGTCAATGCCTTTTCAAGGATGCACCTAGAATGGTTTCAGAAGGATGAGAGAAGGGGCTGGTTTCAAGTTCCTGCTGCAGCTACAAGCACTCGATAACTGTGTGCTTTGGGTGCTTGTGGGAGCATAACCCCTCCTGCAGGAAGGCTTTGCCCTCCGCTCCCCGGGGAGAAAGGAGAACAAGGATTGCTGTGGATACTTTAAATAGCCCTACATCTGCCAGCAGTACCTTTACCTACTTGTGCGTGAGGCCCCAATTGGATTTTTGTTCAGTCTCGTAAAAGACAAATGTGAAGGGTGAGAAACATTTACATATGAATCTTTTGAGGGAGATCTTGAATAATCCTGAATATCCGTTCTGATTTCTGGAATGAGCTGGAGAATAATTAGAAATGCCTGAGTGAAATGTTTTTTCAAACAGATTTACTCTTGGCTCTTCTCCTCCTCTTCAAGACTTGTGTCTTGAGGCAATGTTGTACCTTTGTATGGGAACTTTAATTTCTTTGTGGATGCAGTATTTGACTGGAGAAAGCTAAATGTAGTGGATTTCAAAATTATTTTGAGTAAGAAATCTGTTTTTCTAGAAGATTCTTCCATTTAGAGAAAAATACTGGTTTATCAGTCATACCACAAATAGTGCATATGAGAGATTTCTGAATGGACAAATGCTGAAGGAAGGATAGAAGTTGTTTTAAATTGCTTGGGTTTTTTGTTTTTTGGTTTTTTTTTAAACAATTGCCAAGTAAGTAATTATATTTTCTGTTTTCTCTTAGTACAGTGAAAGCTTTAGACTTAGTGAGGGCACTTAAAAAGGAGGTGACCTTTCTCCACCTTTCCTTCTCTTTAGCAGAACACAGATATGTCATTTAATTGGTTACTGAGCTCGATGCTCTCCACCCCCTCTTACCCCACAAATAATTCTTGCAAGTGAGCAGTGAGAAGTCAGGTAACTCGCTCCAGTGTCCTCACTTTTGTCGTGTAGGAGAGGCTGGGATTACGTGCTTTGTCAAGCTGTGCTCTTAAGGATGTGTCACGTTTCCTACCGTTTTAACACAGGAAGTGTCTCTGTCACCAGGCAGCCTTGCTTTTCTGTGCATCTCCTAATTGTGTGTGAACTGAAAGTGCAGCTGGAGAGCATTTCATATCTAATTGGTGTGTGAAAGCTGAGGGCAGAAAAAACAATTAGGAAGTCATGGTCAACTTCAAGGAGGGCCATAATTGAGGCAGAACTGAAATTAAAAATTGGATTGCTACCGAGCTGAAGTGGAAAGGATGTATGGAACAAAGCTGTAAACAGCAAAGCAGCTTAGGCTCCGAAGTTCCACTTGCTGCAGTGGCTTCAGAGCCCCCAGTGCCTCAGGGATACCTGATGGGGAGCTTAGCTTCCCAAGCCCCTTGGCATTTCGAAGAAATGTCTGTGGGTTACTGTGGCTGAATTTAGTGTGTTACAGCATGTCTGTGATTTGGTCATCCCCCTCTTAATCAATTGCAGTCTATTGATAGCCCTGGAATAAGGGCTAACTGCTCTATTCAGCTGCCCGGTTTTGTCTTCATTTAGCAGCAAATAAAGAGGTAGAGGTGCTAGGCATACACTCGAGGGCTATTTTAAATCCACCTAGCCAAGAGTTTGAAGTAATTCAACAAAGGAGTTCATTTTACTGTTCAAACTGTAACAGTTTCTGTGTACACTAAGTGATAATGAGGCCATTTAAAAATCCTCTTCTTGCCACTTCTAATAACAGGATGTAGGTTTTCTAAGAATGTATTAAAATGTGTATCACAGCAGCTCGTTGCCGTTTTACTGTTTGGCTGACGGGTCATAAACTCTGGCAGGTTCTAATGCTAAAAGATTATGGTCCAGCCTGTCACTTTTATTGTAGCATATGCGGTAATGGCTGATTTTTATCAGTGCCTTAACGCTAATTGTACCAACATAAACTTACCTTATAGCTGTGCAAACAGAAGGGTGGTGTGTGCGATAAGCCCCTGCTTCCGAACAGCGCGGGAGGTGCTCGGTGCAGCTCTAGCCGGAGACACAGCGACCTGCCGGGGCTGCAGGCAGGCACGGGAGGTGGGCAGAGCACACCGGGAGCGCTCCTGAGCATCTAGGGAGCAAGAAGTGCCTGAACGAGATTTTGTTCTTGCTGTGTTGATTTTTCTTTGCCCATTACCTTTGTGTCCGAGGAAGATTACCCTATCTGTGATTTTGCCAGATGTTTACTAAGGTGGTGTGTCGAACTCTCATGGTGCTGGGAGAAGCTGGGAACTAATGATTTGAAGTTGTTATTTGGGAAGCAGGTGGGCAGCCTGTGCAGAGGGTGGCCTAGCTACCTAGTGTGATACCACTGGAATATTTTTCTTTCAATTAATTAGATTTTGAGTGATCACTAACTTAATTTATTCAGATTCTGTGACCTTAGTCTCCTTTCCTAGAAACTTTCACCTCTTGCTTGAACTATGGAACATCAGGGCTTGGGCAGTGCCTGAGTTTCTATTGCCATGGCATGGTGTGTCGTGTTAGAGCTAATGTGTTCTTACCGCAGAGTGATTTGTAATTTAGATGCGCAGTTAAAGGTTTTGTCGGATTTTGTGTGTCAGTTTATTTTTTTCTGATAGGGTCATTGCTCTATATTTACTTATAACAAGCTCATTTAGGATCTCTCTGGACAAAAGGCTTACCAAAGATGCTGGGTTTGATGGGCACTGTCCTCCAACTTGGAGGATTTTATAATTTTTTTATTCAAACAAAGTAGTTCCTCTTGTGCGAAAGAAACTTTTTAGTGTGTAAGGAGAATAAACCAAGTTATAAATAGTTGCTGGGATAATACCCGCATTCTGAAGTAGCTGACGATCCTGCCCTGGTGATGTTGGTGCGGTCGTGCCTTGCTCGTGCTCGATCGAGGCTGTCCTGTGCACTCCCTGGGACACTGCCGGCGCCTGGGAAGCCCAGGGGCTGTTTCTGTGGCTGCAGGAGCTGGGGGAGAGGCGCTGCCGCCTGCTTCCTTTGCCTCTCTGCCGGTCAGGGAGTGTCCCGAGCGGCCGCGGGGCGAGCGAGGGACGCTCGGGGCGGAGGCTTGGAGCCGGGCCGTGCGTG
>VZTN01030985.1:250332-261655 GCA_013400515.1 Erpornis zantholeuca
ATGCCGGGCCAGTGGGCTCGGGCTGTGCTCGGCTCATCCCGGGCCAGCGGGCTCGGGCCGTGCTGGGCTCATCCCGGGCCAGCGGCCTCGGGCTGTGCTGGGCTCATCCCGGGCCGAGCTCTCCCGGCCGACGTGGGCTGCTCCCGCCGGGGCACTGCCGGCACAGACCCGGAGCTTTTGCTTACTTGGGGAAAATAATTTGAAATTATGTTTCCAAAGCTTCTTGAAATCTTTTACCAGGCACTTACCTTAATCTGCCTGTTGGGTTACCAGGATCCTGTGAAAGTCTGTTTCAGCCTTTTGGAGTTCATGCCAGAAAATCCAGTACATAATCCAAGTTTAGAAAAAGCACTTTATAGTAGGCGCTTATATTTTAAGCATGAGTTTAAGTGTTTTCAATAGTGAAATGAAGGATAGTGGTATAAAGTTTGTGTTTAAAATTGAGTACCAGTTAAGCATATTGTTGACCTGGGGCTTCTCTTGGTATTTATTTATGAAACTAGTTGGAGAACTCCATTCAAAAGGTATATGATTGTTTCTGTATTTATTTCTCATTTGGTAGAAATGGAAGTGTAGGTTGGATTGTGTGAGAGAGGTACATGGATCTCAGTTAAGTTTACTCTGAGATTTTTTGTTTGGTTCGTTTTTGTTTGGTTGGGTTTTTTAAAATTAGAATGTCTTTAGTCTGGAGAAAAAGATTCTCAGAAAATCCTTAGCAATTGATGAGTGTCTATTTTTAAAGTAAACTTATTGCACTGTGACGTGTCAGTTCACTTCTCTAAACCAATGTGAGTTTACAGATACACTGATTTCTCAGCACTGATTTTAAGTAGACTCCTAGGGATGTTTCTAAGAATAAAATGTGGGTTTCAATTTCCAAGAAGGAGTTATGATTTAGAAATGAAGCAGGTAATAGTTTCCTTTTAAATCATAGGTATGCTGTGTATGGGTTGTATTCATACTTAACTGCTTCAATTACGTGTTTTCAAGTGCAGTGACAGTTATTTAAAAGATTTCTGCTGTTTGAAAATAAAGCATGGCTTCAACTTCATTTGTAAGGGAAAATGCTGTGAGAGATTGTGGTGGCATTATTGTTACTACTGTTAATGGAGCTTGAAATCCATTCTGGCCACCTATCAAAAGCAAAATAAAAGTCTCTTCCAGGATCTGTCATCTAAATACTTCTGGAAAATCAGAGTAGTCTGGCTAAAATAGGCACCAGGGCTGTGAATTGAATATATAGAGGATTGGAGTTTACTTGCTTATAACAGGAAATGAAGATGTTTTTCCCAAGGGCCCCCCACTGTCAGAATATTTCACAAATACCACATTTATTTTCACTGTGAAGATAAGATTTCTTTATTATAGCAGAAACATTTATGTTGAGACAGTGGACAACAGTGGTGATGCTGGAGTAGGTTAAGGGAGCCTGCTGTGTGCATGCCCTTGGAATGTACCATTCTCCATGTGGAGGTGTTTGGGATGGACACATGTGCATTTCCTCCAGGTTCAGTCCCATCCCTGGCTTTATGATAAATATTGCAAGAAAGCACCAGGGTAATCTTGGGTCCTTGCTTAAAATAATGCTGTAGGCTTCCCACACAGGAGAGTGTTGGTTGTTGAAGGGGATTTTTATGGCTCACACTGGGGACTGACGTCAGGCTCGCCCACAGCCTGGGACTAGAGAAATTATGAAGCCGTGCAGATGAGCAGTTCCTTCCTCTCGAGCAGAATAACCACAAGCAGGTTTGGAGCCCTGGATTTAATGCACTGGAGATTTTTACAGGCAGAAAAGCAGCTCTTCTAACATCATTGTGTGAAAATAAAAGCATTCCTAACTCTTAGGAATAACTCTCCCTTGTGCATGTCCTTTATCCATGCTGGTCTTTGTTTTGTTTTTTTTGTTTGGTTTTTTAGGTGGGTTTTTTCTGTTGTTTTAGTTTTGGGGTTTTTTTTAAAATGTGTCTTGGAAGTGTGAGCAGTCCATTTTTCTCTCCCTTATCTCTTCTGGCCTGATGGTTCTCCTAAATATGTATATCTGTGTGTGCTGGTAAGTATGTGCCTGAAACTGTGGTGATCTGTGCTGCTCTATGCCTTAAATTTCTTTACTTTGTTTCCCCTTTTGCTCTGATACACAAAGCAACTTGGCCAAAAAATGCCAGAGGTCAGTGGGAAAGCATAGATGAAATCTCCAGGTAATTTTTTTCTTCCATGCCTGTTAAAAATTGAAAGAGTTCCATCCCCAGACTCTTGCTCTGAAGTGTTCTTGAAATGAGAAGTTAAGAAACAGACTTAGAAACAGGGAAGTTAAAAATGGAGAATATATTTTCTGGATCTTACTAGACAGCCTAAAGTCAAACCCTCTTAGCATTAATCCTGCTGGAAAGAGAAGTGTTTGCTTTAGAAATGCTGGTTTCATCTTGACAGTGAATGTGATGTAAAGACGACAGGCAACACCAAGCCCAGCCAGACATCTTCTCCTTCTCTGGAGCAGCATGGAGGAGGTGAGGACAACACCAAGGGCAAGCTTTCTTCTTTTCCTTCCTGCAGTGGAGAGGTCAGGTTTAGGTACACCATCTGCTCCTGCTTTTTGCATTAAAAATTTCTGTGTAGCACATAGCAAAAATTATCTATGAGGAGCTCTTTAGATTGAAACATTTGCATGGATGGTGCCAGGAATTGTTCTCACTTGGGATGCGAAGTTGCTCGCACAAGCAGCTTGATAAATTCAGTGTTGATACCTGTGTGGAATTCAGTTGTACTTGCTTTGTTCTTGCTGAGGTTCAAGTTCAGCTAAACGAGATTCAGATGGGAAGGACACCAACTAACTGTCAAAGCAGTCACCTCTCCACATATCCTTCCAGATTCTACTTTTGTCAAAAGTTTTCAATGGCTGAGTGCACGGGGATGTCTCAAGTCCTATAGCTCAGAGCTGTAAAGAAGATTTTAGATTTTACTTTTTTGTTTGCTTTTCTGTGGATAGCACTATTGTGTCTTGGTGTACCAGAATCTCTCAGTGATGTTGTACAGTCCCTATAAAAATAAGTTTTGAGCAAAACCACTAGAATTTGAACCTGTTACAGTCTGATCAGGTGATACTACAGGTTAACGTTGTAGCACATGACAAATAGAATCTGAAGCAAAGCTATTCTGCACTAACTGTGAAAGCACATGGGAGGTAAACACTCTACACTTTGCCTCTTTTACTTAAGGAAAGTACCTCGAATATCCCCTAATTTGCTGCTCTCTTCCCAGGCACGTTTAGTGTCATAGATAACAAAGCTGATCGATACTGATGATGGAAATGTCATCGTAAATAAGGACAGACTTCCTTAATGCTGGTGCTTCCAAAGCTGCTCAGGTGAACGTGGGGGCATCTATTTGGTTTTTCCAAAGTGAAGCTCTTCTGTGGGGCTTCTTTAACACCACTCAGGCAAAATCCTTTTTAACAGGAAACAAGATGTAGGGCACTGAAAAGAGAAGCTTTATCAGGAGATATTTTCTAAGTTGGCCATAGAAGAATAACATGCTGCAGGACAGGCATGGGAAGAAAAGCTGCAGCAAGAGCTGTATTATGTATTTCTAGCATTCTCTACAGACCTGTCTTGTAGCTTTCCTAGCCCCCAAGATACACAAATCATTTCCTGTGGCTGGCCAAGTCTATGCACTCTCCTGTCATAAAAACAAGTACTGGGAAATGGATGCTTTGAAACTGCTTCCAACACCTTTTTTTCCCCTTTTACAAATGAAAGCTTTGAAGATTCTATTGTCCACAGCATGCTTCATTTTTGTTAGAAACAATCTAGAAATGGTCAGCTCTACCCAGAAGCCTGCAAATAAAGGAACACTCAGGAACACAGTTTTTGTTAATCTGTAGTTTGGTGTCATACCATAAAATTAGTTCAAAATGCCAGGAGGGCTCTTGACAGCAGTGCCACAGTGTAAAAGTTGCATCATGATTTTACAACCTCTTTGCCATATTCAACATGAACAACCATTTATTTACTTGTGTATGCACAGTAAGCCAGTAGGGGTTAATCAGTTAGAAATCAGGGAATTCAGGGACAACTACGTTGTTAGTCAGCTGCTGGTTTTTGCTCCATCTTGTGTGATGGTTTTAAATCTGTGTTAAGAGTTTTATTGCTTTTAGCATGAAGATAATAACACCCATCTCTGTAATGTGTTCAAAGATGTGCTCTGAAAAAGACTGCTTATAAATATATGATGTTTAAAAAAACCCAACCTAATAAACCCAAATCCTGAACATGAGTGAAATGAGAAAAATTAATGTGAAATTTGAGATGAAACCTAAAGAGGGGAATGTCAAGTGTTTAAGGAGGCGTATTTTTAAGGTAGTATAAGGGAAAATATAAAGTAACATTTACCTGAGAAAAAAGTAGAAATGACTTGTGAGGTGCCCGGTGTTGAAGTCAGTTTGCTGAAAAGCTGTCTGACATCCTTCCTCTTTCCTGCCCCCTCCCTCTTGTTACTGGTATTTAAACTGGAGGGAAGATCTCTGTGGTTGAAGGCCTCCAGGAAGGGTAACCACAATCATGAAAGCAATTATGGAGGAAGCAAGAATCAGTGGCTTCTTTCTAGGAAGTGAGATTGTTTATCCTAGATGAGACAGGCTGTCAGGTACAGGTCAAAGTGCTAGATAAGATGTAGAATAAAAAATGGAACTCGAGGCCTATTGACAAAATGATTGTTGATTGGACGTGGCTGAAATTTCACTTACAAGGTGCTGTGGTTTAGAGGTCTCCTCAATGCTGCTGACTTAACTGCATTTTTAAGCATTTCTTTAGCCCTGTTTGTTTTGAATTTTGTAGCTTTTTCCTGCTCATGTAACCAATTCTGAACATGTTCTGTACAGCTGCAGGCAGCTGAGCTGCCAGGGGCTCTGCTTTCTGAGTTGTGAAAAACCCTTGTTCACTATTAAGAGACAGCTTCTTGATGAAGCCATAAGTAGATACTCACAGGATTTAGACCCAGGGCCTTACTAATACTCTAAATCCGGGGTAAGTGAAATAAGATGCCATGTTAGCATTGGCAGTGTGAGACACAAGCCTGGTGTTTGTCTGTAGTGAACTATGTCAGAGGCAATGGGAACAGCTTGGAAAGGGAGATGGTGAGAGATGAATTTGTGGCAATGCAGCCATAAGCAGAGAGAGTAGGATGGATGGAGATGGTGTTAAGAAATTGGTAGAGCTGGTGGCTAAATATATGTTGTGAATGAAATGAGCAGTGCTGTGTAAGCCCATGGAAAGATGGGAGATTTCCAAGAGAATGCAAATGAGTGTCGAAGAAATAAGATGCATGAGTAAAAACCAAAGTTGGGAGCTGAAGGAAGGATGTTATTGAAAGATAAGTAGCACACTTGGCTACACTGAAGATGGCTGACAGGTTGAGGAGAGGAACTGCAAAGTATTAAATCTGAATTGTGGATCAGAGTCTGCACTGATTTCAGGCTTGGTCCATGTGACAGAGAATTCATTTTGCAGTTCCCGTAGTGCACGAGGGCAAGAGTTCTTGGCAGTAAAATCTGTGAGCATTGAGGTGATAATAGTGAGTTAGGTCAGTATTTCTAATATGGAAAAGATTAAGGCTTGGCTTGTCTTGGATCAGAGTCAAAAGAGAAAATGAAGGAATATAGTAGACAGGAAGGAAAGATAGTGGGCACAAGAAAGATAAAGTGATCAAGTATTGCCATGGGGAAAACAGATGTATTGGAGGAAGAAAAAAAGTTGAATGTATCTTTTATCTTTGGTGGAAAAAGAGGGAGACACTAGGCATGTATCAAATTGAAAGGAAGGGAAAGATTGTTACGCTTGCCAGTGTTCTTTGAGGAAATCATTAAAATCCTGTGCAGAAAAACAGTGGAGATGGACAGATAAGAGACAAATGCAGTTAAAAGACAGGCACGATGGTGATGCAAGATTCAGTGAAATCAGAGAAAAAATTGTTTTGCAGGGAAGCTGGCCAAACAGAAGGAGTGTTTATACTGGAAGAGGTCAGCCTTTTTATTTTAATCATTCCGTTTGTGTTATTGTAGCAGAAGGGCACGGTGTGAAAGAGAACAGGAGCCAGATCTGAGACTGAATCATCTCTGACTTTTCTGGTCTTGCATTGCAGTGACTCAGTGATATCAGTAAAAGTTAAGGAAAAATAGGAAAGGGAGCTCCACTGCTACATCTACTCATTTGACCTGTCACCATGACAAAAGTATCACTGAATGAGAGAGGAAGGTGCAAAGAGCCCAAAGAACACCTGTCCTTCCTTTAAAAACAAACTGACAAACTCCTCAAACAACACACACACCCCCCTAAACAAAAAAAGCCCCAACAGCAAAACACCCCAGCCTATGAGCTGAAACTCTGGGCTCCCTGTGGTTACTGTAGCTGTGCTGGACACAAAGGAAGGGGGAAATGAGGGCTGGACCCTTTCCAGCTGCTCCAGCAGTCCTGGCTCCACAGACTGCCTCAACACATAAACCATTTCTGAAGTTCTAGGATTCTGATAGTTGGTCAGAAGACAATGGTTTCTGTCCATAGCTGTTAAAGATTTGGTGCAGATTTATCCCAATTTCTGTGAATTCCAACATCTTGGAGCCTGGCATACCACACACTTGGTGTAAAAATAGTTCCTACATATCAAAAGAGTCTCTCTTGACCTGACTATTCCACAGAGATGTTGTCAAAGTGTGGCTGATGGGAGCAGTGGCCAACTGGTTTATCATGTGTGATGCCTGTGATTGACTGAGAGGATCATTTTTGTCCTCACTTGGGCCCTTGCACCAGACACTTTCTGGAGCCAGCAGTTGTGGTTTCGCAGCTGTTGAGGTAATACCAACCATCCAATGGGAAAAATTAAGGAATTTTTTCCTAAAGTAGTTTTTTTTTTTTTGCTTTTCATGAGTAGGTGAGTTTGGCCAAGCTTGGCTCTTTTAATTAAAAACTCTCCTGCAATGAAGATGGAAAGGTGTAAAAGAGGTGCAAAAGGAAGTTGTGTGTATTCTTGTATATATTCTTGGCTGGCTGTGAAGTGTTCAGAGCAAAAGCTTTTTCATATATGTCTAAAATAGCTGTCAGTTGATTCAGAAAATGTGGGAAGTACCAAACTAAGCCATCTCCTTTACGGTAAATAATTCTTTCTCTGCCAGAAGCAGAGTAGAAGGATTTGCAAGCTGAACAGAGGTGGTTCTGAAATTCTGTGAGAAAAAGGCCTCTTCTGCTTGTCTTTAGATTCCCCATATGAGCTCTTTGAACTGCAAGTAGAAGCAAGTTCATAGCTTAACAAATTTCCTCGTGTGTTTGGGTCCTTAATGGGATGTTTCTTACAGAGGCCACTAGGTCACCTTGTCCTGAGTGGTTTCTTTTCCCTGACAGCATAGCAAGTGGCCTGTCAGAGGCAGCAGCACAGAGGAAGTGTCTTTATTTGCCATTTTGGACGTTTAACTTGTTGACTGCCTTGCAGCTGGCCTGTCCAGGAGAACTAGGCCTTGGAGTGACACGTGAGTAAAGCAGCCCTCGAAAAGCTGAACAAAATAGAAGATTTGTGAGACACCAACTCCTCATAAAACTTGTAGCTCTGGTTTTCATCCCTTTTCAGAGCATTTGTGTTCCTGCTTCACAATGAGTGTGTTAAGGGAGCTCTCCTTCTTTACTGCCAAGCGACTGCTACTGCTGGCTTCTCCATGAACTTCCTAGAGTCCAGATCCTCTAGTAATATACATAAATTGGTGTAGCTCTGCTTGAGCCAGGCCCGATTTACAGTCCATAATGATTTGAGTTGGGGCTGGTTGTATTTACCTTTAGGACCCATGCAGGGCCCTAGTTTGAATATTAGCGTTGACATGAGACTTGAGGTCTAGCATCTGGATGTGAATTTACATTTTATGAGCATTTGCTATTGCAGTGAGTCAAACAAAAACCTCAACAGAGAGAACAACCAGCACTCCCATGGTAAAAGCATAGGGTTTGTACCAGCTTTCTTTTTTTTTCTTTCTTTCCTTTTTTTTTCCTTCCCCTCCAGAGCCTCCTGATAGCCCACATTACCATTTAGTTGTCATTTGCTGCTCCCTGGCTCTGTTGGTTTCTCAGCTTAGAAACAGCTGCCATGTGATGTGAATGATATTTTAAAGTCCTGTGTTTGAGTTCTTGTGATAGCAATGTGCAGGGAATTGGCAAGCTCTCGGAAACAAAATGGCATGCTTTATTTTGTCACTAGAAGTATGTTCAATCTGCTATTTGATTCTCTGTAGCATTTTGATTAAGAGCTTCAGTGAAGTTATGTGAAAAGTGAAAATCCTCTTTATTCTTTCTCTCCAAGAAAATGAGACGCACAGCATTGTCAAAATATTTGCCTAATCTTGCAGATTTGGATACTTGTCATAGTTCTTCTGACAGACCAAAACAATGGTCATTAAATGAGAAGCAGATGCAATAAGTATGCAGGCAAGCTTACGGGGAGAGGCTGAGGGGAAGCTGCCAACAGAACTCACTAAGCACTGGAGAAAAAAAGAAAAACAAAAACTTTTCTTGCTATTGTACCCCATAAATAATCATTTTCCTCTAGTAATCTAGGCATTGTACTTCTCTGCATTGGTGTTTTCATATGTTCTGGTGCAATATTGACTTCAAATCCAGATGCTCCTTTTGGCTTACTTGAGTATCTTTCTTGCCAGGAAGCGAAAATGCCAAAGCAATGCTTTAGCTTGGTTTTTTGTATGTTTTTGTTTGTTTGTTTTGAGGTTTCTTTGTTGGGTTTTTTGGGTGTGTTTTTTATCTTTGTCACTTGGTATTTTTTGTTGTTGGGTTTTTTGTAGTTTTTGTTATTTCCCATTTCTGTTTTTTCCTTTTCACTGCAGCACTGTTATTTTAGGACCAAAGGACATTGTCGAGGAAGAGTGTGGTTATGTTATGTTCGCAGTTTTATATTATTGGGAAGACAGAAACTGCCTGTATGGTTGGGAAGACAGAAACAACCCTGAGTTGTGACCTTGGATGCTGATAAATTCTCTATCAAGGTGTAGAGTGTGTTTCTTGAGCAGGTAGCTGTTAAGGTCTGTTTTGTGGTGGCAGAGCTGCAATGTGGACTCATGACATTGGTCCAAAATATGCCTTAAATTATAGCTAGAATTAAAGCTTTTCAGCTTTACTATTGCTCCAGCTATTTACTCAAACCATAAGAATTAAAGATTTGCCTTTAAGAAAGGGAATTCAATTATTATTCAGGATCTCCATTCTGTGATCTGTATATATTCAAGCTCATCTATGTGATTGCTGTTGGTGTTCGTGTATTCTAGTATGTCCTTAAAGCTATCCATAAGTTACAGGTTTTAACTGGCATGTGATAATTCTTGATCCTTGAGTTAAAAATAAAACTAAACGTTGGCAATATGGTTGTGTAACGCTGTGCAATTGAAACTCTCCCTGCTGCCCCACCCTCCAAATCCGTGCATCTCCTCTGGGATTGTGCATAAACACGAGCATGCACACACACGTACGTGTATGTGTGGACAAGTCCCTTTCAGTGAGAACATAAAGAAGATGCTGGATTTCGTGCAGATGGCCCACGATAAGGATGGGGATGTCTAAGCAATGTATTGCTGACAAATTGATGCAATGAGCTGCCTCTGAGCTGGAGCTAGAGTAGTGCAGCATCTTGTGTTACACAGGTTCCTTAGTTCTGGAGGATGGACTGGGCTGTGCTGCCTTCACAGCAGCTCACATTGGCTTGGTTTGCACAAACCCATTTTGTATCATGTCCCTTTCTACCCCAGTCCCATCAGTGGGCAGTAACTCAGATCAGATGCCTACAAGGTCTGCCTGCAAAGACCGAGCATCTCTGGCATCAGGGTTTTATGTATTTTTAGTGCATGAAAAGTGTGTTCAGGGCTTTGATCTAAAAGGACTAAATGCAGGCTTTGTGCAGGCTCACATCACACTGACTATGCCTTGGATTTGTGTGTGTACAATTGCTGGTCACTAGAACTCACCTGTAAGGCTTTGGGAATGTCCTTCCACGTGTCTTGTGTATTCTGCTGTATCCCTGTCTTGTCCCACAGGTAATTACAGCTGCTGGTAGAAAAGCTGTCATGTTAGGCAGTGCCAGGCACTGCTGGAATTGTGTTTTCCCAGACTTCGGGGGCAGAGTGAGGCACCACATGGCTGGGTCCTCCTTGCAGATAGTGCTATAGGAGGCAGTGATTTTACTTTGGTATCAAGGGCATTGAGCTCTGTGAGAGAATGGGATCTTGTTAGTCCAAGGTTTATGAGATGCAGAGTGGTTTACATGCTTCTGGTGCCTTTTCACAGATTCAGTGTTGCCATGCTTCTAGATAAAGAATAGCTAAAAGTGTCTGCTGTTGTCTTTGACTCTTGGGTGTTGCTATAGTGTTTGCTTTAGATTCTTTTTAGTTTCTTATTTTTGCTAGTTTATAAAGGGTTATACATGATTTTTAAGATAGGAAGCCTTGCAGATATCCTTGTGTGAATTCTAGAATTAGAGGTATATATTTCCCTAATCACTTCTTTAATTAATGTTTTGTCTTGGGTATGTATGAGATATTTGGAGTCTGAGAACCTGTGAGATAGTCTGTTTTATCTATCTTTCTTTCTCGGGGCGGGGTGGGGGGGGAAGATCCTGGTAAAAACAAAAATTTGTAAGCAGCTAGTCAGGTAATAATTCTCTCCCTGTAGTTCTGTGTCAATGCAGAAGTAGTTCTTTTGGCCAAGGCTTAAAACCAGTTAAATCAACCCAATACCCAGGTTTAAACATCTGGAAAAAATATTGTAATTCTTGAGAGAGAGACAAAAATGTTGATCATTAACTGTGGTCAGAGAGACTTTATTCACACATGTACAGCTCCAGTGTGCATACTTCAGTAGATAGAGCTGAGTGTAAATTTTGGATCTCTGTAAAGGGTTTATATCTTTCACCCTGGGTCTATTCCTGCTGATTAGCTGGGTGGCTTGGTTTGAAAGACAGTTTTCTGCCAAGGAAGGCAGGAACCTCCCTTGGAATGGAAAAATATGACCCCCTTCCCTCTAAATTATTGTAACTTTGAAATTAAGGGGCTTTCAGGCAAAGACATGAGCAAAAGAAATAAGCGTTTTTTGTGTATGTGTGTGTGTATAGCAAGGCAAAGGAACAGTGCCGGCAGCCCTGAACAGAGCAGAGCCCAGCGCTGGTAGCAGCCCCGAACAGAGCAGAGCCCAGCGCTGGTAGCAGCCCTGAACAGAGCAGAGCCCAGCGCTGGCAGCAGCCCCGAACAGAGCAGAGCCCAGCACTGGTAGCAGCCCCGAACAGAGCAGAGCCCAGC
>VZTN01030985.1:261843-293002 GCA_013400515.1 Erpornis zantholeuca
GCCGCAGTGCCGCTCACAGCCGGCAGGGGGCGCTGGTGGCTCCCGGCCGGGCAGGAGCTGCGATGGTTCCCCGCCTGCAGGGGGCGCTGTGGCGCGAGCTCAGCCGCGTCTCCCTCACGCAATAATGGCGGGCGGGCTGGGTGGCCAAAGGGGCTGCAGCAGGAACCTCGGAGCGGCGGCAGGGACAAGCAGACTCCCGAGTAGCCAACGAAATGTATCAGAAACTCCACAGCTGTGGCGGGAGCTGGGCAGGGTGTGTGGGGTTACAATGTAGCAAAAGACTCGGAGCAGTGGCAGCCGGGCTCCCTAGGAGGGGGAAGGGGCTCAGGGTCCCGCATTTTCCCCTGAGGCACCTGAGTAGATGGTGAAGGACCTTTCCAGTGAGGTACGGTGTTAATAAGGCTCCAGTACAACAGCCACTGCCACAAGCAGAGCTTCACTCGTGGTAGGAGAAGACAGCAGGAGACAGCACCGTGGCGTTGGCAAATTCTTCCCACAGTGACCACAGCCTGTCTCCCCTCCAATGTTGAGGAGCCTAGCCCCTCACTCCTCCCTGGCCAAAACCTCGTGGTATCTTTGCCCTTCCGAAGAGAAAACCCCAGGTAAGAGAGTAGCCAGCTGCACCCTTCCCATACCTTGTCATTTCTTTTGTCTCTTTTAAGTACTGGTCATTGTTCTCTCTTAGCAACAGATGGGACAAAATTCCACGAGAGAAAGAAAGAAAAGGAAAAATCATAACCCCCAACACTGCCGCTGGAAGTACCATTCAGAAACCAACTTCTGCCCAGATGTCTCTTGTAGGTTGGTTTATTCCTCTCCCCAGTGTACTTTTAATGTGTCTCATCCTTCTGCTGCCTGAAATGCATAACTTGGGTTTATTTTAGGCCGCACCCCCTAAGTCCCTGGCACGGATAGCTCTGAGTCTCAAGGGACACTGGCTCAGATGAAAAAGCTGTGGCCCCAAGCAGGTCACTCCTCATGAAGCCCTTCAAACACAGGCTGGATGAAACAATCTTTGGAAAAGATTGGGTACATTTGATGGGAATGGAATTAACACCATTTCTCACCTACTGACATTATAATTTTGCATTTATTTATTTTACTTTATGACTGTTATTTGTCTTAGCATAAGAATGTTTCTTGTACATAGTGTGATGCATTTTGATAGCCTCTGAATGTAGGGAGGAACAGCTGAAGTGTTTGCCAAAAGTGATCTGAATTTTCCATTTTCTGAGGATTTGGTCGTGTAGCCCAAGTTGACTGATGCTTCTGAAAATTAGACCACTGGTGTAATTGCCTAAGCTTGAACTTCTGACTAACTCTTGCTGGAGGGGTGACTTGCAAAAGCAAGTTTGTCTTGTCACAGCTGGGAGAAGAAGCCTTAACTCTTCTAATGAGCTCTTCAACCACTAAGAGCCTCTCATTCACTGTCTTCTCATTAGTTCCAAACTCGAGTTAAAAGCTAGTCGTAAGTTAGTACAAGAGGTAACAGGAATAAGTGCTTCTCAGATGTTCAATTTTTTTTTTTTCAGATTGTAGTTTCTCTATACCAGCTTCAGCTGGCTTGTAAGGGGGCTATAGCAAAGCAAACTGACTTGAATTAATATTTTTTTATAATTAGTGAAATTAAGCTAAGGGCCAACTGGAAGACTTTGGTTCTACTGGACAGAATAACATTTCTGATTACCTTGGGGCTAAATTACTAATTCCAGTGAGGGATTTTGAATTTTTTGTTGGGCTTAATGTGCAAAGCCCTTAAATATTCTGTCACATTTAGTAATCTGAAATACCAGGACCCTGTGAATCTGCATCTAAAAGGCTAAACTCCACAAAAATAATGCTAAAGTTTTTGCTTTAATATTCTTAACTAAACAGATATTGCCTATACTGACATTTTCAGAATCTTTACTGAGCAATAGTATGTTATTTGAATATTTTTAATGTGACAAGTTCTTCGGTGTTAAGATTTCAACACAATTCAGTACACACAAACTTAGAGCATTGACACCAATTAACTCTTACCCAAAAGCTTTAATGTTTTCTGAATGTTGTACTCTAATGATGGCAGCTTGGTGAGATGCTATTTCATGTTTACTGTATAGATATGGATCTACTGAAACGAATATAAATGAGTTCTAGCTCTTGATTAGTAATCTATACCAGCTGTTAGTTTGAACTCTAGAATCTGGGGCTTTACAATTCAGGAGGGGGGAAGTGGACAATTTCAGCAGTGATAAGAGGCATTGGTGAGCTAAATTAAATGGCTGATGATAATTGTGATAGCTTACAAAGAATGATGCTATGTTATTTACAAAAACTCCTTTTTGCATGGAATCTGATGTCTTCTCCCATGAGCTTGCTTGTAATTCATATTCCACTTTAATATGCCTGCAAAATGTGCTTTCTTTCTGTATACGTATTATTTTTAGGATGTTATGTTTCCTTGGTGCATACACAATGAGCCTGAAATCCTGTAGGAATGTGTTTAATTTGAAAGTTTTATCCTCTGGGCCTGGTTAATTCAAATAGGAGGCTCAGAACAGTGCTGCAGTGCCGGCAAGAAAGCGGGAATGGCAAATCATCTGCACAAAGGCAGCAGAGAGCCCGGGTGGCTGCGGTGCCTGTGCTGGAAGGTGCCACTGTCCTCAAGATTTGCTCTCTGAAGCTGCTCTGCTTCCTCCTTTCCTCTGTCAGTGCTGGGAAATGAGGGTTTGGCTAGCTTTGCTTTCCTTTATACCCTTAGCGTCGTTCCTCGGCATCTCATAATTGCAGCCTCCCCAGATCCGCTCTCATCCCATGGCACGGTGTGTAGCAGGGAGCTGCCTGCCTCCCCTGCTGCTGATGCAATTCCTAGACAGGATTTGGAGAGGGTTTGCTGGTATCTTTTAAAGCTGGAAAAAATACAACTGTGGCCAGTTCAGGCCTCCACCCTATATTTTTTTGGTAGATGGAAGGAATACACTTGCTGAGTCCGTCCTACTCCGAGATCAGTAAGCTGTGTTTGTTCTGTAGGAATGTGAGAGCCCAGGAATTCCAGTGTGCAGCCTGCTGGAAAGCACTGCTGGCTCATGGGCAGCAGAGGGGAACAGGCCTTGCAACGATGGCTGGGGGAGAGAAATGAAAGGCATTTTTTATAATACCCTGGGCAGCATATGCAGGATGTTATGTCTGGCTTGGACTGGGCTGACGTGGTGCATCGGATTTTTTTCTTATAATGCTGGAAAAATAGCTATAAAGGAAATTCAAAGATAGAAATGGAACAAAATTAAAATGAAAAGCAAGCTTTATATTTCACAGTGAATAATTTGCAGCATCTTTCCTCAAAGAAATTGGGCTGCCACTAGAGATATGAAGCAAGCAGCATAAAATTTTCTGCAGATTTATAATCCACTTGAATATCAAAATTATGGCAGCCCCATTCTGTGACTTGGGAAAAGGCACAGTTGTGGGTAGCTGTGAGGTTGTGTTGGGAGATGCCTCGAAGCAGCTCAGCTAAAGGAGAATTCCAACTGTGTGTTAGAAAAGAGGAGACAGTAGGGTGGAGAAAATGCATGAGAACTTCTGGCTTGTAGTTGGCCATGGAATATCTCCAGGTTTGTACATGCTGATGCAGGAAGGGAAGGTATTAGCTCCTTCATTAAAAGGGGGTGTGCATTTACTGGAGTCATAGGCCCTTTTCTCCAGGTACCTCTGGAGGTTGGAGTGGGTCTTACTACTTTTCCAGTGCTGAGCAACTGGAGTTGAAACTTGCTTCCTTTCAGGAAAGGGATTGCAGTCAGATTTTTCTCTGGTCTTGGAGATAGCACTCACCTGTAGCCTTCTTGAAATATGTCTGTCTTCACTGGCTTTCATTTTTATGTGATGCAGGATGGGTCTACTTCCTCTTTGAAATCCACATATACAGGCTCTGTGCAGTCCTTGCCCTCTGTGGAAATCACCAGTCATACCCCAAAAAGTACCCTGTCTTTTTAGGAACAGAAGTGTTGAAAAGCCAAGAAGTGTGCATATGTGGGGGAAATCCCAATCACTGCTATACACCTGATCAGTGGCTGTCAACTGCCTCATTTATTTCAGTGTATTAATAATGCAAGTCCCTGAGGCTGATTATTGTCTCTGGAGTTTGCTGTGTGCAAATGCTTTTCTATTCCGATGAATTCAGTAATCAAAGTCCCACTGGCAGGGCCAGTGCTGAGCAGCCCCTGGCTTAGAAAAAATAAGCTGTGGTTTTTTGTTTGTTTGGTTGGTTTTTTTTCCCTTTATTTAGGCTGAAAGTTACATTGCCCAGGAATTTTTGTGTCCTTACTCCTGATTTTCTTATACAGTCTAGATAAGAAATGAAGGGTTTCTTTAATAATTTTAAATACTAGGAGATAGAAGAGAATGAAAAAGCAATGCCATTGTATCTTCATTCTTGCTTAAAAAGAAAATGCTTTGTCTGAAGTAAAAACAGACAAATTGTTCATTTGAGTTCATTGCCTTCTTCAGCTTTCAGAAGTCGCAGGGAAAGAGTTACTCCCCTTGCTTCCCTAGGAGTGTACACTGGGATTTCCAGCTCACATTTATTTTGCTGAGACTTTGGAGTCAAGTTTTTATATGTAGTTTTTGATGTAGGACCTAATTAGGCCCTACACATCTTAATACTTTTTGCTACATCTGCATTAAAGATGGCATTGCATATATTTGCATACAATTTACATTTAAAAGTTGGCCATGCTGTGTGCAATAATCATTTTAACAAAGTACCATTGACAGTCAATATCCACATCCATGCAAAAGGTGTGGGGGTTGTGGGAATAAGCATACAAAAACATATGGGTGCACACTGTTGTTGTCAAGGAGTTTGGAGAAATCAGGGGTTCTTTTTTATCATAAATTCATTAGGGTATTTCCTACAAAAAAACAAGAGGAGCTTAAAGATTAGAGCTCCTGCTTTAACTACACCCAGTGTGTGCAGGACTGGGAAACTGTTCCAGTACTCCAAAACATACCCCAAAGTCTGAGCCCATAAAACGTGGTATGAGTGCCATTGCCAGTCAGGATGCCTAGATGTGACATTTATTTCTGGTGCTTCAGCTGTGCCCAATCTGAATTTAAATGGTAGCTGAAAATCAGATGCCTGGCAAGGTTTGAGGTTATTGTATTTTCATTTGTGCATGTAAAAGATAGTTTGTTTACTAATTTGTTTTCAGAAGTTGTGCCAATGGTCAGTGGTGGAAAATTCTGAGCGCTTTTTGGTGTTTTCCTATGGAAGCACACTCTGTTGTTAAAATTTTCATTTAAATTAGAAAAGGAATCTACTAGTGGTAGGAAGTCAGCCAAAAAGAAAAATTAAATGGGTTACCTTGCAGGGCAAAGAATCTGTGTGTGTTGACACTTAGGCCAAACATTTATGTTCATGAGATGCAATTTACATGTTGAAGAGTCAATTTAAAAAACATGCCAACAGAAGTGTCTCTGTTTTACTTGGCAAAACTCAGCTTGTTTTTTTGTTTCAGGGGGATAAACATTTCTCACTTCGTGATTGTGATGATGTCAAAACCTTTTCAGACTTTTTTTAAAAAAGCATGAAAAGAGCTTGAAGTCAGCTGGTACTTAGGCAAGTAAAGATCAGACAGAGGCATATTGTTTTCCAGCAGGCTTCAGAGCTGATCTCTGGCATGGAAACTGGGAGTTGGACTTTCATGCTACAGATAAGTTGCATGAAGCTGCAGAGTCAAATGTTAATTTATGTCTCAGTGGTTAAGTAATAGGAAAAATCAAGAAGGATGAATAAAAACTTCTACAATCTCTCATCTATAGGCAAATTGTTTCACTTTGCATTTACTTATCTGTCTGCTTTCATCTGCGTAGACATCACAAGCAGGTGAGTTGGTAAGTTGGCAAGCTAATGAATTAAGGGTTTGATTTTGCAATGCTGAAGTTAACTGGCCTTTATCCATTGTCTTGGTCAGATGCTGTAGAAACCTGTGTTTCTCTGTTAGGTGGGGAACAGAATGAATCCTCCCTTTTGCAGTATTCCCAGATAAGTGGAAAGGGTTTCTGAATCATTCACCTCCTTAAACTTGGTGTCACAAATTTCTCTAGTCTGTTTCCTCTACAAATTGAGCACAATTGAACTCCTCTGAGCTGAACTACTGTTCCTATAGCAGTGTGAAATTGGCTGAGCCACTTCAGCACTGGATCTGCCCTTACCAAGCCGGGTTGTTAACACTGGGTTAACCACTGTGATACTGGTGTAACTAACTGGGGATGACAACTGCAATGTGCAGTTTAATCAAGTAAGATTCTGTCTATACAGTGCCTTTATAAAATCAAATACATTTCATGTTAATAGTCATGATAATGCCAGCAGTAAGTACTTTGGATTGTCAGTGATGTGAATGTTTATATCTTAAAAAGTATGTGGGAGCGAAGATTTGCAGCCAGGTCAATACTTCAGACATACTGACCTTAAGTCAAGGACTTTGGCCTGTTTAGACCTTAATGGTTTCCTGATCCCTTCTCTGTGTTGGGCTTCAGTTTCCCTGCAGAGGATACAGCACCTGCTTGAGGTGTGTGATACCTGCTTTGCCTTTGCAAGTTTAGTGCAACACCAAGTCTTGAGTCTTGATTCAGCTTCTGGATCTCTAATCTCTTGTGGCTGTGGCAAAACTTACCTGAAAATGGCTTGGTTTACTCCCCCCAAAAAATCCTACATTGTGTTTAAGTAATTTAATTATATATTAACTTTGTGCTTCCTGACATTCCCTTTTTTTTAATAACATCACCTCATCCAAAGGCATCAAAGAGCTTTTTCCAAAGGGAGCCTTTTCAGACAAAAGGCGTTCAGAATAGCTTTTCTGTAAGTGCATTCCACACCATATGAATTCTATAAAAATAAGTTCTGAAAATGATTTTCATATCTGGTTAGTAAAATATGAGCTTAGTTTCAAATCCCATGAATTCTGAAGTTTCCCCTCCTTAGAGAGTGCTCTTCTGAGGTAACATATCTGCTTTTATATTTACAGACAGACATGCTAATTATCTGGATGACGATAATGAATGTGTTGCTTATAACCTGTTCTGTGAAGGTTGAAAAAGCTGGAGGGTGATTGTAGATACTGCTCTTGTCTTAAATGATGGGAAACTAAAACATGAGAAAAGAATGCAGAAAATGGAATATAAAAAATTCATGTTTTACTAATGAAAATCTTCCAGATTAAGCACAAAAAGGAGAGGGGAAAGGAAAAGAAACTCCCACAGTAAACAAGGGAGAGGTTTGAATCCAGTGCAGAATGCTCTATGTATAATTGATGATTAGAATTTATTTTGATTGTGCTGCTCTTTTTTCTTTGTAGTACCAAAGCGTAACTGCCCTGTAAAATTTGTCAGGAAGGAAATGAGTGGCTTTTAGGTTTCTGTTTTTCAGTACATATAGATACCAAGTCTTTGTGGTTTTTATCACCTGGAGAGTTTTTCTCGAGGGTTAGTTAACATGAGTTGGCTATAGCTGTTGATACCAGCTATAAATAATTAGTTACATTGGTATTTAAAATGCCATCCTTACAGACCAATTTTAGCAAAGCCCTGAAATCAGTTAGGCCCTTCATGGTATGCAAATACTGTTTCAGACTGTCAGCAGACTCAGGCAGGTGCTGTGTGTGTTGATACTTGGTGCACATTTTTCTGTCCTGCTGCCATGTGCCTGGGAGGACTGGAAGTATGAATTCAGACTTGGGGGTAGTATTTAAGAACTAATAGTGAATTTCGCCAAAGAGAGGAAGAGGTGATTTCCAGATGCTGCCTGAGGGCTTCAAAATTTTCACCATTGTATAACTGTCAAAATTAAGACATTTGGAAGTCTTTCTATGGAAAGAATATATTGGAGAGAAGGAGAGATCCCTCCCAGTCTGAGTTACCAAGGGGTTCTGTGGCCGTTAAGGTGGTCGAGGGCTGCAGCACTGGTGCACCAGGAGAGGCCCAGTGAGCTGGGTATGCTCAGCCTGATCAGGGACAAGGGCGATTGTAGTACAGGGCGGGACCTCAGTGCATTCTTCAGCTTTCTTATGGAGGGCTGCAGAGGAAGGGGGTGACCTTTCCCAGGTACGTGCACTGCAAGAGGACAAGAGGCAGCGGGGGCACACCTGCAGCAAGGGTGATCCCTGCTCGGGATGGGAGTGCTCAGGGACCTCAGTGGCTTTTCCAGGGAGGCTGTCGTGTCTCCAAGCCTAAGGACTTCCAGAACCAGCTGGCTGTGGCCCTGAGCAAGCTGAGCTAACTTTGAACTTAGCCCAGTCATTACTGGCATATAGCAAAATGAAATTTCCTTCTTACAGTGTTTATAAATGACATGTAACGTTTTTCAATGTCACATGGCTCTTTTTGAATGAAAACCACTGCAGATTACTGGGTTTTATTTGGATTTAACACTAAACAGCCTTTGGCATTTAATAGCAAAGGAATGTTGTTGTTTCTGTAGCACATGCGCTCCCAAATGTCGGAAATATGGTGGCATATGTTCTTTTAGTGCATGTTTTAAGAATTGCTATTAACTTTTAAAAGGCAATATTTTGAAATAGTGAGAAATTAAGCACAAAATCTCATGAATCTTTTGTACTCATTTCATGCACAGTATCGAGATCCTTTGGGAATGCTGCCATTATTTCATAATTGCATCGCTTGGCTGTTACTCATTTAAACAGAGAGCCACATTTTTCCAAAATAGTTACTCTGACCTTTGGGCAATTAACATATGGCTCGTCAAAGAGGTGTTCAGCATTCCTTAGTATACTGCCTCTGATGCAGTCTCATGTGCTCTTAACGTTGGGGGAAAAATTAAGTTTATAGTGTATTCAGTCAATCTATGCAGCACATGGATCTCCAAGAGCTGTGGATAAATGTGTCTGAGGAAGGGGACTGCAAGGCTGCATCTAGTAGAGCTGGAATGGAAAGTAAGAGAAATCTCTACAGTGATTTGTGCTTAAATTTATGCTCTGAAATGATAGAAGCACAGGCTAAGCTGGGAATTTGTAAAATACTTGACAGCCTGTGCATTACCAGTCGGGAAGTATTTTAGAAGTCAGTTGAAATAGGGAGGTTTTGCATAGCTGTTTTCTACTTTTAGCTGTTTAATGCTCTAAATTGTTCCATGTTTAATTAGGCAGATTTGGGTTCAAAACCAAATAATTTGAAAATTTAACATGGAGAGGAAATTAGGAAATTGTGCTCAGGAAATGAGAGCGCTGTCAGTTCATTGCATCTGTGGTCACTCAGGTAAAGCTTATGAACGTTTTTTAGGTTCCATATGGAC
The DNA here is from genome assembly GCA_013400515.1 of Erpornis zantholeuca. Taxonomy (NCBI): domain Eukaryota; kingdom Metazoa; phylum Chordata; class Aves; order Passeriformes; family Timaliidae; genus Erpornis; species Erpornis zantholeuca. Next base: position 271,133 of record VZTN01030985.1, read on the forward strand.
ACATAGTTCCTAAAAAGTTCTAAGGGAGACAAGCTAGCAATGTTTGCAGTTCAGGGGGTGATTAATCTGCCTGCCTTTATTTATTTTCCGTTCAGTTGTGCACATTAATAGACTGGTAAACTTTGATCATGGTCTGACCTGCTATAGCTGTATCTGTAAAACCACTTTAGCAAATATGTCAAAATGCAAAGCAACACTGGCAAGAGGCCTTGTGACCAGAGTCTGCCATTGCAGAACTGTACTGTACTCGGGACAGATGGATGCTTTGGATCTTCTAAATGTACTTCTGTTCGTCATGTCTTGGTATTTTGCATGTAGGTTTATGGTTTCTTTACAGAGTCTGAGCTTTGAAAAAGGCCTTGTATTAATTCTGTCATAAATATTATCCTATTACCTAAAAAAAGACTTAGAAACTGGTGAAGGGAATGTATATAGTATTGTTCAGAATTCAACAGCATGAGGCTTTTTGCAGTTAATTTATTAGTGCTTTTTACCCATGTTTTTGTTGTGTGCATCAGTTTTGTAAAGATCACTCTGGAGCTGGCTTGAAAGAACTTTGCTTGATCCTTACACCTTGCATTGGCCTGGGGCCTTTTCCAAGCAAATGTCTTGACTGATGCTTGTTGAGGCATTTTCAGGTATCCAGGATTATTCAGAAGCATAAGTAGCCTTGAGGAGGAGAAAAGGTCACAAGCTCACTCTACAAAACAAGAAGAAGAAAAACGTATTTTTATGTGTTAAAATAGTGGAAATTCTTTGTTTTCATATCTTCTTTGTCAATGAATGCTCTATCTTCTGTGTTTAACAGTAAATTAATCTTTCCTCTGTCAATACAAGTATGGATGTAATAGGTCATTTACATAATGGAAGAAAATAGTGGAAATAGGGAAGAAAAAAAGGTGGTTTCGTTGTGTGTTATGAGTGCTTGTGGATTCAGAAGTGTTGAAAAATTACCATGTTTGGTCCTGTGACGTCTGCAGAGCAGGAACGTGTGGGTCCAGGCTTGTGCAGGCCTTGGAACATGGCATTGCACAGAGGGTCAGTGCTCGGCTGCACTGCGAGAAGGCAGCGCCCAGAGTTCCCTGTCGGGTGGGACGCTGCGAGTGCCCGAAGGCACAGCAGGGTCAAACAGCACCAGCAAGTACCCATCGTGTGATGGGGAAACAGCAGAGGGAAATTCTGCTCAAAAGGAGGAAAATACGTTTGTCTTGCTTCCCTTACTTGATTGTGTGGTGTTGCATTCTTTGGGTCAGTGGGGTGTGATGAAAATGCATCAGACATAAGTGGTTATATATTCTGTACCTTCCATAAACTGCCGGTGTTTCATGCCTATTTCTGTCCTAGCGGATGATTTCTTTTCACATTCAAGATGCCCAAATTTCTGAGGCATATGTGATTTCCTACAGTAAAATTTCATAATGCAACTGTCACAAATTTTGGGGTTTGCTCCTGCTGCAGGTAGAAACAACCCTTGGTAAACTGTTTTTTCGGTGTGAAAAGCCTTAGAATGTGGGAATATGTTCCTTATAAGTGGTGTCATCATACTTTGAGGTTTTTAGAGTTAAAACCAAAACGTCGGAAGAGAACAGTCAGTACAAAGCTTTTTCCACTAGAAAGTGGGGGTGTGCCTCTGGTTTCATTTCTGTCCTACTGTCAGTGTTCTTCCTCCCTGCCCTCCTTTTCCTACCTTTTCTCCCTGCCCTCCCTCAACCCACCCTGTACACAGTGTGCCAGAGTCACTTCATTGTGGTCAGCCTTCCTTAAGTTCTCTGTGCATCTGGACTTAAAGAACAAGGCTGGCTGTACCTGGAGGCCACAGTAGGAGAGGCCCATCTCTTTAGTTCAGAGGAATATCCTGCTTCCCAATGTCTCTTTTTTGGTTTTTGTACTCAACAGCACTTTCTCAAAAATGTCTTCCACACAAAATTAGAAGCTAAGAGGAGTGGTGTTGTATGCCAAGGGAGCAGGGGATAAAAGGACTCAGAAATCCAGGCATCTGTTAATAGCTCTGCAACCAGATTGTTACATGACTTTGTGAAAGGCTTATAACCTGTCTCCATCTCCTTTTCTGCTGCTGGAAAATGTGTAAATAATACTTTTCTCACCATCTTAATTAGTAGATGCCCACAATGCATGAGAAAAAAAATTGCTGTGTTTTTCAGAGTTAATTGCAGTGATGTGCCAGAAGCCCATAAGCTCACCCTTCTGAGAACTGTCTGTACTGACTGCTGCCAAGTGTTTTCTTCAGGTCACAAATTTATGAAAACTCACAGCTGAATTCCTTATGCTGAATATTGCAGAAGATTTAAACAAACTACTTATCATGTCTGGCTATCTCAGGAGATTAATGGTTAATCCAGAATCTAGCAAAGGTGGTTTCTTTTCTTCCATCTGGTATTATCCAATATCAAAGTTAGTTTGAATTTCATTCCAAAAGGACAACTGATCAGATCACCAACTTACATGGAACCCCTTATACTGTTACTAGTTTGTTGCAGGTAACATTACTGCAATTTCTTATGCAGTTAAGCATAGTTGTCATTAAATTTCCATTTTGAGAGTATCATTTGGGGTGGATCAGTCAGTCATCAGAAACCTGCCAGAATTGTGATCCTCATTGGTCTATTAAACATGTCTTTGGGTCATCTATGTTACACCCCTAGCCAAAAGCTCCAGAGGTCTAGATTGTATCCTGGCAGTGGGACAGCAGGCAGAAGTGTCATTGGTGGCACTGACCTGTGCTCCTGTGTTAGGGCAAGAAATGTGCCTTTTTCTAATCCTTCCCTCTACTGTTGTTGAATGGTACTTTGCATCATAAAGCATTATCCCACCTTGGCACACTCTCCCTTTCACACCACCCTCTGTTGCTGATCTGGGAGTGCAAGTCCCAGTGTTTGGATCCTCCCAGGTATTCAGGACTCAGCAGTTACCACCTATGTGAAGCAGAGGAAGTACCTATGTAAGTAATAATTAAGGGTGTTTACTCTCTGTTTCCAAGAGTCTCTTCTGGGATCTGCTCATGGAGAACTTTGCAAATGCATCAAGGAATGGATGTTGCCCTTGCTGCTGCTACAGTTGCCTTCAGGGAGTGGCAGGTGAATAAAATAGAAAGAGGTGGAGGAGGGATTGTCAGATGCTCCAGTACAGAAGTCAAGAAAGACACAAATTAATATAGTGGAGAAACCAGTGGAGATTGCTGTAATCCTTGTGAAGTAATTTGAGAGTAATGTTTTGAGTTTCAAGCCAAAGACTTTGTCACTGGTAGTGGAGGAGGAGACCAGAGTGATGATCTAATAGCTCCTGTCTGAGCTGGAGACAATTTTTGCTTTGTACATTCAGAGGAGGAGGAAGAATGGCATTGCTGTTATTACCCAGGTGCTAACCAGGGGTAGAAGTGGTGTCTTTTTATGGCAACCATCATATAGTATTTCTCTATAAATGTAGCTAAAAAAAATGTAGCAAAGGCTGTACTAGGTCAAATCAAGCCCAGTATCCTGTCTCAAACAGTAACCATATGTCTAAGCCACTTAATATCAAATCAGACATGGTAGTTTTAAATTCAGTATGAGCCTGTGGAGGAAATGGAAACTTCCTTCCTTTTAATGAAACCATTCCTCTATTTCCTTCTCTGTGTATTCTTTTAGCACACTCAGAAGCTCTCTGATGCTCAAGATGAAATTAACAGGATTCCCCCTGCTGTTCCTATTGAATTCAGTTAATATAATGAGTTGATTTTTAAATTAAACAAAATAAAGCCTGCCATGTCACAGAAATACCACTGAGATCCCATAATTTCCACCTAATAACCAGTGTCTGTACTATGGGGCTATAACTTTAATGGTGGTATGTGTCTGTCAGGCAACGTTAAGTATTTTTTCATAAGAACTTTGGACACATAATCGGTCAGAAAAGCAATGTACCTGTGCCATAAAAGTGAATAATTTTATCTGTAGTATGGTAAACTAATTTCCATGGGGCTTTCTTACTTTGTCTGTGTATGCTTAAAAATTCACGAGGTGTTTTCATGACTCAGATAATTTGCATTGTCTTACTGTTTGCTGAACCCAAAAACTTCTGAAGAGCTATGGCTCAGACTGCTGGCTCAGTGGAACATTCCCTGTGATGTTTATGGTAACACAGAAGGGTTCTGGAAGGGGTTGGGCCACACCTTCTGGCAGCACCATCCACTGCTGTCCCTACTTGTTCAGCATCTCTATTTTTGAATTCTTTTCTACACCTCTGCAGTTCTATCATATCCTAAGGAAGTTTTGTCTTTTTAAAATTAGATTGTTTTTGTTCTACCATCTGTTACTTCTCTGCCCACAATGTTCATTATCCATAAGTTCTCTTATGGTTTTTATTTTGCATGTGCATGTCTCCTTTTGCAGCCAAATGCAAAAGCCAGCTACAAACAAAATGTTCGTGTGTTCTCATGTTGATTCAAGTATCCAGAGCCCTGAGGTCGTAGGACACTGATATTCATCAGTGACTGCTGGATTTGCACCAAGAGAGACTGTCACTGCTCAACATTATAATTGGTTGTTTCTTAACTCAATTTTACACACTTGTGGTTTGTTTTGTTTGGTTTTTTTTTCCTCTGCTGTTTTCTGTGATGTGCCTGCAAGAACTGCAAAGATTCTTGGCCCTGGGACTTGTTCAGACCTGGAAAAAATGCAAGATTTAGTTTTGCTGTTTGTTGTACTTGGTGCTGATCTCAAAATGAGACAGGCCTAGTTGCGGGTTTGTAGGCTTGTTTACATTTTGAGAGGATTGTCGGGCTTGGATTTTGGTCCATCACTAATTGAAATCCCATTAAATGTAATGCCTGCTTTTGATGAATTTAAACTGTTGTTTGGTTGGTAACTTAACTCTGAGACATGGGGCTTTGGCACCAGAACCTGAGGTGATTGCATAAGCCCCTCTGAAATGAAACTGCTGAGTTACTGCTGATGCTTGCTCTTACATGCGAGTTTATTTAACGTTTGGAGACTAATGTGTAGCTAATGTCATTATCATTCTTTCAGGCTTTATTTTTATAAAATACTAAAAAAACACCCCACTCAAGCACTACTTATGGAAAGTTATTTTTCTTTCCTGTAAAAGACCTCTGCAGGTTTTGTGTGTTTTACAATTTTCCGCCAGTTGAGTGGCACAAACATATTAACTCTTAACACTAAAGGCTTGCTATTCCAGCTGAAAAATGGTTTGAAACATTAACTGTGATACAGGAAGTTGCTTTTCCAGTCTCTTAAGTGTTTCTAAATCTTTGATAGATTTTTATTTTTTTTAAATTCTTACTTCTCTTGCCCTCCCTAGAAATCCATCTGCAGCTCAGCTGCTCCTAAAGGTCTTTGCAATCAGGGCTTGTTTAGATTTTGCTCATGAAACCAAGTGTGAAATCTGTGGCCACAAGCCAGTTCCTGTCCCATAAGGCTGAGGCTGCTGTAGTCTTCTCAGAAGCTCAAAGAAAATTAAAAAGAACAAGCCTGTATATTTATAAAAGTAGATCTCTGAATGGATTACTTTTGTTTAAGAATGGATTATTTGCAGGTCAGCTCCAAATGATTTAAATCTTGTCTGTAAGGTCCTTGTCTCGCCTTGACAGGTTCAGGGCTGCTGAGAGAAAAGTGTGCAGAGTCAGGAACCTGGGGCTTCTCTTGCTCTCTTGGTCACTGATCTGCTGGGTGGGCAGATGTGATGGGCGAATCATCAAACCTGTGTTTATCTCTGTCCCCACACGTAGCTGGGCTGGTATTCTGTAATATGTGAAGTTCACTGGTTGGGAGTAGAAGCTGGCTTGCACCATGGTGATTTGGAGTGTAAGGTTAAAATCACAAGTGCATGACAAATTGCAGTAACTCATAGAAATTTATGTGGCATCCCCAGAGGAGCTTGGACTCCATTTGGAATACTAAATGTTTTGTCTGAAAAGCAGTATTGTAAATTATTTGAGGCAGACATTCACTTACACTGGTACAGTGATTAGCTCCAGTGCAGCCTTGGCATGTTACCATTTGTAAATAAGTTTTTTAGGGACAGATCTCCAAATAAGAGGGTCCTGAGCATTTAGGTCAACAGAAAAGGTTATATAGAGAATTTCATAGTATCCTAGTGGTGAAAGATTAAATAATGTCTTATTTTTCTCAAAAACTGTCTCACCAGACCAAGTCTATCAAACAGCCTTGCCAAATTCCTTGCTATTGCCATGGAAATCATACTGTTTTATTCCTTGAAAATAGCATACTCCATTACGTGTGATGATATGAGTGTTTACAAAGGAAACCACAGTGCAGTCTGAAAACAGAAGTTTTGAGCAGGGAATGTTTTACAAGAAGCCTCAGAGCGTGGATGCTGGCCTGCTGACCTACCTAGGCCTGTCGCTCTGTACATGCTGCTGCTTTTCTCTAAGCGAAGTTTGGCCCTTGAAAGAAACTTCCTTGGCCCTGTGTGGTTGTTCAGAAGTGGTTGGCAGGCCCCAGGCTCTGTTTCCTCTTTGACCTGAAATGTCACGTTCTTTCTCTCAGGATTTAAAGAGTTTATGCTTTTTTTGGTTCTTGGTCCTTCTCAATTCCTTCTATGTGTTTTTTCTTTCAAGCTTTCTTCCTTAGTGCTTGACAGAGATTGTTCTGTGTGGCTCCTTTTACTGTGGAATTAGGAAATTAGCAAAAGAGGATGTTCTTTTTCACCAGACTTTGAAGGCAAGGGTGGGTGAACAGTGCTAATATGGCAGTGGTTTTTATTTACACCTTCTTTGTGGGTGTTAGATGTTTGTTTTTCTTCCTGGGGGATAAAAAGTACTAGGTGAGGCAGGTGAAATATTTGAGGGAGAAAACTGCCTGAGTGAATGTGCTGCCTGGAAAGGGAAGTAGGTACAGGGACAGGCATGGCCTGTTCTCCGCATGCCGTTCCCTCACAGGAGGCCCTTAGCTCAACTGAAGAGAGACAGACGAGAGCATTGGAGCCAAACTGGGACTCCTGGCAAACATCGGAGCGGGCTGAAAATACCACTTCGAGTTAGACACAGTGATACAGTTGGAGGTGTGACAACCCACACAGATCAGTTTGAGCAACTGTGCTGGGGAAAAGTGTTGAGTTTATCTACTGTTAAATAAGACAACATGTCTAGCTCTGAGACAGGAGGAAGAATGGAATTGGCATGGGGAGCAGAGGGCATGAAGAAGAAGAAAATCTTCTCCAAGGTCACCTTTTACCACAGGGATGGGAGATTGAAGAGGACTTTCTTGCTGCTTTTGATGGCTAAAGGCGGCTGCAATCCTGGCAAATCTCTCAGGAATGGTTTAGGAAGATCTGCTGCCATACCTGAGGCAGACAGTAATTTATCTGAGATACAGTGCTCCGACTGCTAACAACCAGCTCAAATTGGCTTATTTTTTCACAATTGTCACAGAGCCAGCCACATTGTCTCAGCTGTGTGCCTCTAAACAGGGAAGTACAGACCCAGAAAAAGTTTTGGAGTAATTTTTCTTACGTGTTTCTTTTCTTCTCATCTTGTCCTTTTTTCTTTTTTTCTTTTTTTTTCCCTTTATTTCCTTCAGGTATAACTCTCCCTTCCTTTGTTACTTTGAGAACTTGGACTTTTTGCCATCTCTTCTACAAGGAGGTGTGCTGTCCTGACAGTACCATGTTATAATATCCATTGATAAAGACCTGAATTTACCTAGCTCTTATATTCTCTAAATCCCAGTGGAGCCCTTGCTGAAGTCAGATACCTTTATGGCACCAGAGAGTGTTTTCTGCTGGAGTTAGGAGGGGAAGGTGAGTTAAAGTGGCTGATGAAGCAGTCCATGTTGGGGTGGTGATGGTTGAGTTATAAGTCTCACAAGCTCCTAGTCTTCCTTCTTCCCACAAAGGTGTTTCTGGCAGGGTCTACACAAGGAAAAAATCTACAAATAATCAGCGAACTTCTGCTTGAGCCATGTGGGATGTTATCAATGAGGACCAACACTGCAGTTGTGCTCTGATACCTTTGCCTGCCAAGCACTGTCTTGTCTCCTAGGTCTGGGATTGATAGCAGCTGACTTCTGCTTTGTACCCAAAGAGTAAGTCTGTCACTGAAAGGCCATGTATCATATATCCACCACATGGTACTGCCAGGGGCAGTTGCAGGTGTTTGCACATCACTTCATTATGGGTACAGGTGTTTTCACAGGTCTCATCAAGTTGGGTGACTTGTCCCAGGTCAGCCAGCAGGTTAGAGACAAAGGAAGGAATACTATAAAAACCTTCTTGGGCCCTAGAACAAAGGCTTCTGGGCATGATCTAAAGATTAGAATATGCCAACTCTCCTTTACAGCTCATTTTCCAGGGATCAGCAGAGATGCCCCTTCCCTCCTCTCTCCTCAAGTTTGCATCAATTGTTCAGAAAGGAAACGAACTGTTTGGGGTTTGATGGTAAAGGAGAAAGTTCCTACTCCCCTCTGTGTCTGCAGTCAGAGATTTCTGACAGAGCTCTTGGAAAGTAATGTTATCCTGTATTAAGGCAGTAACATTTTCTGTGCTGTAATAGCTGGTGAGTGAGGTAGTGGTAGAACTGACAGGGTGATGATACTGGTGGTGTCTGGAGACAGCATCTGTACAGCTGGCAGAGTCACTAAAACAACAACTAAATGAAGTCATTGGGAGAAGCAAATCCAGTCATGTGCCTGGGAGCATTTACCATGGAAGACTTGTGCTGTAGGACTCGGTTGCAGGTGCTGTGACGCAGGTGTCACTCAGTCATGCATCAAGCCCCAGTTCTGACATCATGCTGAAAGGTCTTTAGGAAGCTGTGTTATAATGGCAGTGGAGAACAGAAGTTCCTCCATGTGGAAAGCACTGTAAATGTAGGTACCTGAAGCTTGAGATTTATTGGTAAAATGAATCTTAACTATAGAGGAACTCTAATAAGAGGTGGTGGTGTGTTTCTTCTAACTTATTTCCACTACAGTTGTCCCTCAGCAGCATTGATGTGCCACTCTGCTGTCCTTGAAGCCACCTACCACTTTTTCTTTACGTTACCTAGTGCCTATTTTGGTTTCTTGCTCTCACACTCCTGTAAGTAAGCTCTTTATAATTTGTACAGATAAACTTAGACCAAGCACAAAGGGAACGTGTCATTGTTAAAAATAAAAAATACCAATTAGGTAACTTTAGGATGTACATGCACTGACTGAGTCTGTTAGGCAGAATTTTTTGTCACATTTTATTCTAATTCAGTAGATAGGTAAAGGGATGGCTCCCAGGTGATGTTTCTAGTGACAAAATCCTAATATTTTAATCCCAATGACTTATGAGTTGTGAAATTCAGCTCAGTATTGTTGGGTGCACTCAATAGCCAAGAGTTTTCTTGTAAAGATCTCTGTTAAGTAGTAGGATTTTTTATGATTTTGGTTTTGTGTGGGAAGGAGTTAATGAGATGATCCTTCCAGGACTTTTCATATTTACAGCTAAAAATGAACTGTTCTACTCAAAGCTGATAATGAATGCTTACATTTAAAGAGAAAAAACCATTTTGATTTCCTGAGTAAAGTGAAATTCTTATTTGAGAGATTGTATTTTAATCCATCTTCCTTTCTAATTAAGGTGATTCTGAAAGCTGTTCAATTTCTGAATGGGCATGTATTAGTCAGTAAGGATCTCATTATGGAGTTACTCCCACTCCTAAATATATGCTTGGCAGTCTACTTTGCATTTCAGCTTCTTAGGTATTTTTATAACTTATTGCTAGAGTGTTGCAGTGGTGGAAAATTACTCATTTACTGGCTACTACTGATTAAATTATTAGCCAGCCAGACTGACACACAGTGAATATAATATGTCCTGAGAGCAATTGTTAACAGGAATGTTGAAACATGGGCTGTTAACTGAAAGACTGGTGTTTCAAGCACACCCAGGGACAGGTTTCCCTTTCCCTTCTCATGGCAGGGGGGTTGAAACTAGACGGTCCTTAAGGTCCCTTCCAACTCAAACCTTTTGATGGTTCCATATTGCTAATACTGAGGTAATAAAGGAACCTATTGTCTGACATAAGTAAATGAAAGTCAATGGAAACGTACCTGAACAATGGTTTGGGATGTGTATGGGAGAACATGTGCTTCTGAAGGGTTTATGTCCAAGGCAAGCTCTCGAGAATGGAGTTGGCAGTGATCTGTGGTGGTATCTGGTGGGCACCCTTCAGTTCCTTATGGGATCCTGCTGGGCAAGGAGTGGGACCAGGTGAACAAAAATACCTTTGTCAGGTCCTGGGACAGAGCAAAGGGATATACATAACCAGGTTTGGCCCAGGCCTCCTGAAGGCAGGTGGTTTTGTCTTTTTGATAGCACCTTAAAGAGAACAGGTTGCTCTTATTTAACAGCCCTAATTATTGGCAAGCATTTGTAGTAGGTGCTACCAGAACTGCTTGTCTAAATCCCTTGAAAAATTCAATTTGAATCTGTTCACAGTGAAATCTGATTTTGTTGTTGTCCCTGTTACGATTTGTGGTGAAGGAAATCTATATGATTTAAGATTCAATGCAAAGGAATGACAGAGATGAAAAAGATGTAAAACAGTGATGTGGAAATGGGGAACAAGCCTGTGCAGTGAACAGTACAGCAAACCCTGCATGTGAGCAATACACACTTGGTAAGGAGCAGAACTCTGTGGAAAGGGAACTTGGGAACTCCTTACCCATTGACTCATTTCCAGACTCTTAATAAGGTTTTAATAGGTTCTGTTCAAGCTGACTTCTTGAGGGATTGATAGAGAAAAACATAATTACTACAAATCCATAATGGTTCTGCATGTTGTAGGCTTCCGCATATGGGTGACAGAGGGGTGACCTTTGTCTTAGCTGCTGTTCAGCAGGACATGGCTCCTTTCTCAGAGATCATTTCTGGCTGCCCTCGAGAGCAGATGGGGTCAGGGAGTGTCACAGACATAACCAAAACACAGGGCTCATAGTGCAGGGGTGCACGCTGGGGTGGAGAACTTCCTGCTCACCATGAGGACTCTGACTCTAAGGGGGCAAATAAAGCCGACTTTTTCATATTATTCTGATCACTTCAGGTGGTGATAGCATCTTAGGTTGCTAATGATGGAATCCACTTTCTTTTTCCACTTACTTCTTCTGTGTCTCAGGGTGCAGGGTTCCCATCCTTGAGAAATTACCTTTTTTTGTAGGAAATGGGTATAGTAGAAGCTACAATAGAGTAACATTTATTATGTTGCAAAGACCTTTAAAAATAACTCTTGTGCAAACTTAGACCAATCAAATAAAAGGAATTATTTCTAATGTATATGCTTTGAGTGGCAGCTAGTGTTTTATGTATTAAGAAAGCATAAAACTTGCTTTTATTTATAGTGTCATTTGAACTTGCCTGGATGCAATAAGGGTGTTTGATCACAGGCTAGAAAAGTGTGCTAGATGGAACAGTCTTTCCTATTTTCTTAAACATATAAAATCTGGAGGAAAAACTTGAAGCACTTTAGTTGAGTCATCTGACACAGGAATAGGCTAAAGACTTTGGAAGTCTGGCTGTAAATAGGATTATTTACCCTTTCCTACCTCAGAGGATAGAGTTCTTTTCAGAGCCTTTGAGCATGTCATATCTTAAATAGATACTCAATTGTTATATGAAACTTTGTGGCAATAAATACAGTATAAGGAAAGTGACCTTGAACTGCCTTTGAGGATGCAGTGTTCTCTGAGAAAAGCCTTTTCTTTTTCTTCTGATATTAAAAATAATTCGTGTAGTGGAGTTATGCTGTAGAATTGTTCATGTTGATATTCCACTGTGTAGATTAAGCACATGCTTTTGCCAAACACATGGGAAACGAGCAGTAGAAAATGAATGCAGTGAATATTTTTTCCTCCCCCTTCTCTCTCAGTAAGTAGATTCTGCCAGAGAGCATACATACAGTTCTCTATAATCCCGCTGTTCTGGGGTCAGGTTGTCACCTGGAACAGTGGCAGAAGGAGAACTTTGCATATTCTTTACTGTATTTGCTGGGAAGTCTTTTTGGAAGGTTATTTTGCTCACGCGTTGGGTTTGAGTGGCAGGGTTTTGGTAGTGGGAGAAGGTGCCAGAAGCTTCCCATGTGTCTGACAGAGTCAATGCCAGCTGGCTCCAGGATGGAGCTGCTGCTGGCCAGGGCTGAGCCCATCAGCCACAATGGTCGTGCCTCTGGGATAACAGATCCACGAAGAGGAAAAACCCTCCACAACACCAGTGGCAAACGGGGAGGGGAGTGAGAATATCTGAGAGAAACAGCTCTGCACACACAGAGATCTGAGGGTGAGTCTGTTCGGCCTGTGCGGTGATTGGTGAGTGATTTCTCCCTCTCCTTATCTCAACCCATGAGACTTCTGCTGTTGCACATTTGGACCAGTGTCATATGTACTATCCACTGAAACCTGAATGTTGTTCTTTGCACAATTTGAATCTTTATTTCTTAAATATACAGGGGGTGGTAGCCCAATTCTTTTGCTTTTAAAACCATTAGTGAAATAATCATTTAAATACACAAAATCTTTAGCTAAGTATAATATAGTATGCATCTTGACATTCTGATAAAGATTATAACTGAGCTTCCAGAAACTATTCCGTTATCTTTTCCAATCTTGGAAAGCAGTGATACTTTCCAGTGTGGTCCATTCAATGAGATGTTTCCAAATGATTAGTGTTAGCAGTATGACCAAAAAAAGAGAATTTCGTGTGACTTCTCTTAAAACAATACACTTACTTTTGTAATAAAGCAAAGTAATTACTGCATTCCAGATGAAAAAGTATGTGATTTTCTGAATCTCTCATAATTTAGAAGATTTTTCTATACAGTCTGTTATCTGTAAGTATGTGAAAGATGCTTTGAGAGGAACATAGAACATCTAGCAAAATTTGCTCCAGATACTTCATTCTTTACAGATTTTATCTCTGATCATCTTAGTGTGTTTAAGTTATGGAGGAACTAGTTTACCATTATGGTCTTCTGATTGCCAGGATTGGGGAATTCTTCCATGTGAAAAACCCTGAATTTCAGTTACTGCCGAAATATTCAGCTATTTGGAATTAGCTGGGCAGTTAAAAGACCTTCAGCTTGTTCAGATCCAGAGCCCAGTGCTATGTAAATATACAGCTCTTGCCGAGCTGGCATCAAGGTATTCTAGGAGCAGTTTGTGTTAGTTGTGCACTTCAGCCCTGCTCTGCCATTGCAGATGATACTGTGGAGGAACAGGCAAACTCTCGACCCTCTCTGCAGTTCAAGATGGTTTTTTTATGTACCTCCTTCAAAATGTATTTGAATTGAACCTTGATTTAGATGATTGTTCAGGATGCCTTTAAAAATCAGTTTTGGCCTTGGTATGGAAGGGTAAAGGAAATGGGAAGAATCTTTTACTCTGTTTCTAAAAGTCAGAATGTTTTAGCAAATCCAAGCCTTATTTATGTTGGTGGTAGACACCGGGGAGATCCCCATGAAGTTTCTATAATACAAAAAGAACTTAAGTAGCACAGATTTCATACAAAGGGGAAAAAAATGCATATAACCCCTGCCTTGATGATAATCTGCATCCATTAAAAATAAGTCCCATGATTTTCATCCCATGTAAAATCAGAGCAAACTAAAGGGGCTTCATAGCTAGAAGAGATGGGATGTCAGGAATCAGAGGACTCAGGAATACAACAGGAGGAGCAGGAAAAGGGAAGATGCAGAACATCACAGTGTCCACATATGCTGATGGCCTGTAAAGCTCCTGAATATCACAGGCTTTTTTGTTTTGTTTGTCCAGGTAATCCATGGGCTTCAGAACTGAAAATATTCTCATTGTGAATGACAAAGCTGGTTTAGATCAGATGTAGAGATTTCTGAAGTGGATTTTTCTCTCTTTATGCAGAAGTGTTGGTAATTAAAATGTGTATTTTCCAACTGAGAGGAAATGTGGTTACTAATCAGACTTAATTATTATACCATATTTATTAAGTAAAAGATTTGTTTTATTTTAATTGTTATTTTACTTACTTAATAGCATTAAATAACCAAAGTACAGTTTAACAGTGGCTGTTTATGGCAATAGTAATTTATCCTTATGTGACTGCCTAAGCAGCTACTTGTTTTTCCCCTACAGGAGATGAGGGTTTGGAGACATTTAATGCTGCTACATTGAATTTGTAGTGTGACTATTCCTCTTATTTGCGAAAGTAGGGTTATCACCTGTGCCTGTAATCTGAATGTTTATTAGGAGTATGAAGTCATTAGCAAGCTGATTCTTTTATAATTACCAGTCAGGGATGAAAAACTTGGTTTACATCTTGTATTACATTTATTTCATGTTGCAATATTTGCAACATGTAAAAATACCACATTGATTTAGTTTTCCATTGTCCCCCCTTTTGGTTGCTCATGGTAAATGGCCTGTTTAGCTATGGGATGGCAGCACTCAGGTTCCTGTGACTGTTGGCTCATGTGCACTTGTTAAGGAGGGTGTGAGTGAGTGTGCAGCTCTGAATAGCTGGGAGCTGATGGAGTTTGTCTCCCTCCCTCCTCCTGCCAGCCCTGCCTGGTGCTGTGCCTGTAGCCATCCCTCTGTCCATCCCTCTGTCCATCCATCCTGCAGCGGCAGCAGCAGGGGTGGCCGTCAGCCCCCAGCCACCCCCCCCGTGCTCCCTCCCCAGTTAATCCCACCATGTGCCTGCATGCTCAGCAAGGGGGATTACTTTAAGTCTGCATATTTTCATCTTTCCTGGGTCCAGGTCAATTTACTGGCTGGGCACAGTGAGCCAGGAACAGATTGGTGTGGTGCAGGAGCAGCCAGCTGAACTTTGATGAAAGGAAACGCATCAATTTGAGATGTTACGATGTTTACAGGTTCTGCTGGATAAATCACACACAATCCAGGCAAAATAAACAGCCAATATTTCTTCTTTTCCTGCTTTGTGGCAAGGTGATTATATTTAAGAGAAGTGTAGGAATTTCCATCTTTCCAGTGACACCGTACGAGAACCCGCTTAGCAGTGAATAGTGACAGCAAATGCTGAAGTGGAAAAAATATTTTCATCCATCTGCACTAATCTTCTTTTACTCCAAGATTTAACAGGGCAGGGGGTGGGGGAGAATGAGAGAGAGAGGAATCAGAAAAATCTTAAAAGCTTGGCTTAAGCTTTTAGCTTTGCCAGCTCATTCTCTAGTCAATGAAGAAAGTGCCAGACTTCTGCATTTGTGGTGGGGATAGTGGGATTTTATTTGAACAGTGATGCCTGCAGACTTTATTACCAAAAATAAATAACTAAATAATGTCTCCAAATGTGAAGGGAGGAAGGAAGAAGACACAGCTGAGCAGAACTGATTGTTTTTTTAAAATGGACTGGAATATACAGTGTACAACTGGAAAAAGCATTGTTGAAAAACTGTGGAACTCTCCTGGTTGTTTTTGTAGCTGTGTAATTTAGGTCTTCATATGCCATCAAAACTGTGATCACTCATGTTATTGTGAACTGCACAGATCTGTGCCCTGCTGATCAGACAACAAAGACGGAAGGATTTAGATCTTGCAACTTGTGCTGTCTTTGCTTTTACCTTGTTAGATCTCACATTCTCAAGGAGTTTTTCAGCTATGAAAACCTAAGGTATTTTACTCCTTTTTAAAGCATTGGATCGGTTCTGAGTCTCACCTTGCTTACTCAGTAACAGTCTTTCCTACCCAGCTGCAAGGCTGTGCTTGCCGCTGTAGGGAAGTGTTACATTTTACAGTGGTGTGGGCAAATCTTCACAGAATTCTAAGAAAATCAGTTTATAGCTAAGAAGGGTTTTGTTGCTGTGATATACAATGAATTCATAACAAAATTGCCGGGGAAAAAAAAATTGAGAATGGCCAACTTTTCAGAAGTCAGTCTCTCTTCTCCCTTAGGGTGGGTCAGCTAAAAATATTTCCATGTTTTTCTACTTAAAGGAAGGCCCAGGCAAAGAACCAGAGGTAGGACAACAGGAACAGAAACATCCGTTTGAATTAATCTTTGGCAAAATAAGTCACCACTCCATATAATATATTTTAAATGTTGTTTTAGTTTGGATGTTTTCATCTTTCCACATCTCTGCTCTTTTCTTAATGTTAGCTGGGGGGGATTTTTCTGCATTCTGTTTGGCTGTGTGTATTTCACTGGATATTTCTGCTTCCTTTTCCTTCTGGCAAGGAACACAAGAAGGCTTACCTTGAAATTCAGCTTTGAGGGCCCCTGGGCAGTTGTGTTGTTTTTGTGGGGGTTGTTTGGGGTTTTGTTGGTTGGTTATTTTTTATTTTCTTTTATTAAGTAGGTTTTTTTCATCCTCACTAATGAAGAAGTGAAATAATGGCTCAGCTTTAATGGAAAAAAATAGCATAATAGATACATCAGTGTTACACATTTAGACAGAGGTAATAAAGCAGCGAGGCAGTGTAATAGCTGTGTTTGAGATGGGCTTGAAACTTGAAATCATGCGTGTGCAATTACTCCAGATGAGTTTGTGATGGTTTGTTTTTTGAAGTGATTGTCGAGTAGTTGTGGAACAAGACTCCTGGCTTTTCCCATGTGCAGTAGATATTTGGACTTGAGGATTTTAGCATCTTAAGCTTCTGCAGATTGCACATATAGACTGAAAAGTTATTTTTGAAGAAACCTCTTATTTCATGTTATTCAGTTAAGTTGCAATTTTCATCAACATCATTAATACATGTTTTAACTTGGGGAGCTTTGGTACAACCAAAATAATTTCAAATAGGTTATGTACTAACAAAGTGGGCTGATCTTAGTCTGAATTCCCAGGAGTGCGAGACTTTTATGTGATGACAACCCCATCAAAAAAGGGATATTTCTTGGCTGCAGTGCCTCTTGGCAAAATAGAGTCCTGGGACCTGGCTGATTTTGCTGCACTGTCTACTGGTTTAAGAATTTGTATTGCACCACCACTAAGATACACAGTTTCAGGGCACAAAGGGAAGTTCTTTGGTTCTTTCTGTGCAATTGGAGACACATAGGGAAATATTTCTCACTTTCATGCAGTAATACCTGCTGTTTAATTTACCTTGGCCTTAAAAGTGTCAATATTGAAAGTGCTGTTAGTGTTGTGACCCACAGTTGGTGGGCCACATTTTCTACTGTGTATTTTCTTTTTGCTTGGTGAAGTAAAGATCCTATCTAACACAGGATATAGAATTACCCAGTGCTGCCCTTCAGTTCACTGCTTAGTCAATCAGCTGGTCCCACCTGACTGTTGTTTTCTAAGAAAGATAGAAATAAAATGTTTTCCTTCAAATGTTTGAAAGCATAATTTTGTAGTTTTTGCTGTTCCTCTCCGAAGAGGAGTGCCAAGAAAATGGTCTCAAAATCAAGTTGTGAGGTTCCCGTAGTTCACTATTAAGGGTAGGGCCACTCACATTACTTAAGTGCAGGAAGAGAGTCTGGCTCTACACCAGAAGATAAAGACTTCTGCTTTTTTTTCCTCTTCTCTTCCTCCCTTGCCCTGGGAGGCTTTTGGCTCCTTGGGACTGAGGTGTTGATTGTTTTCTGGGCAACAAAAATGAGCAGAAAACTGAGGTTGACATCCTGACAAGACTAAGATACCTCTGGAGTGGAAATACCTGTGGGAGAATTTAACTTGGTAATTCAGAGACATCTTACTGCCACTTCACTTGTATTTCAGACATCACTTATGCCATCGCCCAGCACACCATCACTTCCTTCCCCTCCTTTGGATGATACTCAGGAAAAAACCATTGTCATGCATTCAGGACTTCAAGGTCCAACTTGACAGTAGAAAGTGTAATTGCGTTTGAAAGAATTTGTATTCAGGACATGAACAGAGGGGGAAATGTGTGTGTGGGTTTTGCTTTTATTCCAAACCTACAGCAGGTGTGATGGGTTGGTTGTTCGTTCAATTGATTTTTGGGGGTTTTTTTGTTTCTTTGTTCTCCTGGGCTGATATCGAACCCCCAAAGCCTAAAAAAAACCCCACTGAAAAACAATCTATCTAGTAATTGCCATGTTGTCTTTGATTAAAACACTGTTTTCAATATTTGTTTGCTTTTGCTAAGAGCTTTGTAAACCTCTGTTCTCATTCTTTTGGTTCTAATCTGAGGCTTTGTGCTTTTGGGACAAATAGTCTGAAGGTTGATGTTTTGCCAAAATGAACACTA
Organism: Erpornis zantholeuca; assembly: GCA_013400515.1. Lineage (NCBI taxonomy): Eukaryota > Metazoa > Chordata > Aves > Passeriformes > Timaliidae > Erpornis > Erpornis zantholeuca. Next base: position 289,276 of record VZTN01030985.1, read on the forward strand.
GAGCACTTGCAAAACGAATTAAAATGAGAACTAGCGAAAGCCGCTTTGCTTCTGAATGAGGAGTCTTTCAAAGAATTCAATGATCTTTAATACATAGTAATTTTCACTTTAGTTAATTTGATTTAACTTGAATTGAATGAGGCTGTGCAAACAAGCACCAAGTCCCATTGATTTTCTGTGGGACTCAAGCTCTTAAAGTACTTGCAAAAATGATAAGGGTGCATTTGAAAATGTTGACTGCTCTTGTCCTTGGCTTCAGAAGCACTTCAAAAATACTGTATTTAGCTTTTATAGTACCTTTGACAGTTATCCACTTCTATTTTAAGATTTTCTTTCTCGTTATTATGGGATCCATCGTGGCCACTCGGAAGCTGATGATGCCATCGGCTTGGAATTCAGCTCCAAAAGCTGCAGCCCCCACATATCAAAGGAAGTTACCTTACGTGCATAACATAATAAAGCTGCTGGGAGAAGGGATGTAGGAGAGCCCTGACACAACATTTTCATCCCTTTTTCTTGTAAAAATTAGCTGGGTTCTGGTTTGTTTATTTACACCACTGATGGAGATACTTTTCAGCTGAAAAAATGAATTGCACATCTACTATGTAGATATATCTGTGTCCTGTCTGCTTTCTATTTGCATGGTTTGTAGGTGTATGGAAACTTTATTCACTGTCCTGTTACTATTAACAGTGTTTAGTGTTAATATAATAATATAGTGTTAATATAATGGATAGTGTTTATAAAAGTCTTTCTGGTGGATTGCACTGGAGTAGAGATTTACAGAGCTACAATTGCATGATGACATGAGGAGGAATGAAGGAAGGACTGTTACAGTGAATGGAGTTTGTGGTACTCTATGTAATAAGGCAGGAAATCCATATAGTGTTAGTGAGCTAGCAATTGGCCATGGGTAATTGAATAATTGGTCCTGCACATGGCTGGAAGGCCATGCTGTTAATTACTAATTTCTCTGTAAGATATAGAGCATCTGCTTGCTTTGTTTAGTTATAATAGTCAGTGGTTGACAGAACACCTTCTGGGTTGTTTGTTTAGATCCCTGAGATACTTATCAAAGCCATTTCTATTCTAATAAGCTGTGTATCTAGGTGCAGTGACTTGAGGATCATTTGTAGGTTATTGCTCTCTCCAGTGTTGTTTTCCATGGCAAACACAAAAGGTAATAGTGAGTACGGTCAGGAGGTGTCTTGAGAGGTCACCTTAGCCATTCCTGGGCCTGGATGGAGCAACATCATCTGGAAATCATTCCTGACTAGCAGATGTGTGCCCACCTTAGCTCCAGAGATGGACATTTTGTGGTTGTTCAGGTAATCTGTGCCAGGTATTTCTGACATCTGATTGAAATTTGCTCTGTTGAAGTTCAAGCTCCGTACTTGCAGTGCTGTCCCCAGCTGTCAGGGAGGAAAATGTGACAAGTCTGGCAAGCTCTTAGAGTTATTTAGAGGCTCATGTAGTATTTATCCAGCCTTGTGGTATCTAGACCAGGAATCAAATAGTTTTTTCGATGTTTCCTTATGTCCATATTTCCTACTCTGAGATCTTTCCAGCCAAGCAGCATCTTTCTTTCAGATGCTTTTAGAAGCAGATCCTCCCCAGAGTCCCTCTGCAGCTGCTTACACCACCTAGGCAGAGCATTTTCCCTTTGTCCTTGCTGAATTACCATTCATTTCATATCACTCTCCAATTTTTAATCACTTGAATTCTCCTGCTATTCATGCTGCTTGTGACCCCTCCCACCTTTAGACTGTTGACACAGTAATATTATTGTCAAATACTGCTACTAAGTGACTATTTCTTAAACAATACCAACTGAAGACTTGGTCCAGCTGATGAAACACATCCTCCAACCATAGCAACATTTCTTTCTTCCCCAGGCAATTGTTATCCTCCTACAAAGTTCATGCTTAGGTAGTTTGAATCTGGCCCTTCCAACCTTTCCATAGTTTCAGTGGTCTAACTGGAACCAGTGTGGGACTGGTTCAGAATTCATGTGCAAGGGACTGTGTGTCTGGGTTTGGTGTATATCTGCTGTTTCCTACTGATAATGCTAGGACTGATCTGTTGTATGGATCTGTCCAGTGCTAAGCCAGAAGTCCTTAGGGTAACATACCTGTGTGTTGCTTCTCAAGACTCATGTTTTAAATATGTTTCTCTCCTCCCTTTTTTTGTTCCTGCTTGGTACCTTAGGTGTCATTTAGAAAAAATACCTATTTTTCCTGCATTGACAGCGTAGGAAAAAAATTATCCTTAGGAAATTACTTTCAATACATTGTTTGACCAGAGAAACCTTTCACAGCTGACTACTCATTAAAGGAATTTAGCATTTAGTCTTAATATTGGCATCAACATTCATAAGTCAGAAAAACTGAAAAATACATTATGTATGTTAGCTTGAAGCATCTTGACCTCCATGAGAACTGAAATGGGCATTGTAACTGTAAAACAGAGGAGAGAAAGATCATAAGGGCTTTAATACCACACTTTTACATGTGCTTGTATATCACTTGTAAGCTTTTACTGTGTAATATTTGTAAATGCCACATTAGCAAATGAATACGAGTCTCCATAGTTTCAATTTTTAAGTAATTGTCTTTTCTAGATAATGACAGGGAAAAAATGCAGAGAGCACTCCTCTGTGGCCATAAGCATTGTTCTCTGCCAGCAGAGCTCTCCCTGCATCAGATTCCAATGAGCTCAGACAAGCAAATAATGCCAGGGACCAGGTACCCCCCAGCTCTCGGCAAGGCACCACTGGGGGTGGGAAAAGGGAAGACTTGGGTGGCTCCAGTTAACAACAGACTGATGAGGTGGCTAGAAGAAAGCAAGAGACCACGACCTGATTCTGTGCTTCAAGATGGAGGTGGATTTGTAAATAAAATACCTGAGGTTGATCTTTGATTATTATCAGTCAAGAGAGAGAAGGGAAAAAAAAAAACAAAACCCAGAAATGAAGCATTCATTTAGGCATTCTTAAAAGGAAAACAAAATTAAAAACAGTCCTTGACATGATTGTGAGATAAGACTAAGTTAGTATTTGGGAAAAGCATGTTTAATAGATGTAATGAGACAATAAAACAATTGAAACTGCTTCTCATCAACTTAATTTTTTAATTAATATATTACATACATTTCTTATATAAAAAGTCTAAAAAAATCTGTTGAAATCTGTCATTAAAAATGTAAATGCAGTCAAGAAAGTAAAAATGCCAACGCTTTATTTGAGGCTTCAGATGAATTAGTTTTGCAATATTTAGTATTTTTAGAGCCCCTAGAGCAGTATTCATTTGCCTGAGCACTTTAGTTATAGCAAAAGTCTGTAGATTGCAGACCTTCTTATGTAGGATTTATTTTTTCGAATTGTAGTAAACGAGGAGTTATGATTCACAAGTGGCTTGTTGGAATTACTGCACAGCTTTCTAGAGAAGCTGTAATTTGTAAATGAGGCTTGTGTATATGGGAATGGACCCGGTCTCAACTGTACTGCTGTAATTAGCCTGCAGAAGTGCTTGTTGTGATGCAGCATAGCCCAAATGAGTGTGTTTTGCCCATCTTGCTCTCTTTTGTTTTCCTGGTGATTGAAAGAGGCCCAGATAAAAACTACATTGATGGTAGGGCACATAGTATCTTACTTGATTACTGCCAGCTTATAATTGTACAGAAGCATACATTCTTTTTTTTTTTTTTTTTTTTTTCCTGAGGGTGGGTG
>VZTN01030985.1:293013-337151 GCA_013400515.1 Erpornis zantholeuca
TTTTTTTCCTGAAGGTGGGTGATGTATTTGGGAAAAAAAAAGTTGCATTAGAAGCTTTCAGCTGACAGTGCCTGCATTCAAGAAGTAATTAGTACAGCAGCTGATAGGCCTTGCCCCAGCTTGTGTTTAGGTTACTGACCAGAGTTGCTTGGCTCTTGATGGCAAGATTAATGGATCCTGTCATCAAACCTTGGGTGGGGCTAATAATATCAAAAAAAGAAAAAATTGCACTTTCTAATATAGTAGTTCTATTAGTAATTAGATAGGAATTAAGTTGTTAAACAGTTACTAAAAATTTATAGGAATATCTGCCAGCTCCACTAGCATCATGGATGGAGAATCAGGCCTCCAGTACTGTAAGGAAGAATTTGTGCTCTCCTGCATATATATCATCTCAGTCTCAATTTAGCAACTTCCCTTACTCAATTTAGTAAGCTCCCTTACAGCACTACAAACAAGTTTAGTGTTCTCTGCAGGCCTTTCTGGATATGACAGCCCTACAAAATGCAGGCTCTGACAACAGAGGGGGTTTCCTTCCTGCTCGGAGGAAGGGCTGCCTTCTCCGCAATGCACAAAGTTGAGCGAGGAGTGGGAATGCAAGAGGAAATCTATAGGGCAGTTTAATGGTAAATGCTGACTTGAAGCAGCATCAACATTATCACTTAGAACTGAAGGATGGTCTCCACAAAATGTTCCATCCTGCTGTTATAAATTCACCTTAATGAACAGCAAACAAAAGGCTGCCAAGGGTGGTTATGACTGATTGCTGACAAAGTTGTGGTTGCTGCAGCTGGCCAGGCTCCTGCTGGCAAAAGACACAATATGTATTGCTACAGGTCATATAATGGTAAATGGATGCTTACTGCCTCCGTGGCAAGTGGATTGATTACTGTGTCCACCTCCAAACAGGTCTGCCTTTGTTTTACAAGTAAATGTATTTGTTCCTGGTGTGCCGAAGTCAGAAGATGAGTTCAGATACTCAAAGCAATAGTGATGTGTACAGGAGCTTGTTTCAGCTTTTACAAAATGGCCTGTCACATGCATTTATATAAACAAATAACTGTATGTAAGTATACATTATTTTTTCTTGTAAATATGATTTTATTTTTCTTGGGTCAATGTACCTAGAATATTGGTCTAAGATAACAGACAATATTTGATTGCTAGGCACTGGCTTCACATCATAGGTCTTTATTGATAAATATTATTCTTAATACATCTTGGCTTTTTTAGTGTACTTGGAAAAAAAGAGTAATGCAAGAAAGCCTACTTTAAAAAATTTTCAATTTGGAGCCCAAAATGTGCAGATCTTGTTTTAACCAAAATGCAGCATCCATTGCCTAAAATGGGAGTTTGAGTATTTCCACAAGGACAATTCATTGCTGTGAAACCAGAAAGGAAGGAAGAATGCTGTCACCTGAGAATCATGGCCAGTGAGATTTCTGGGGTGTCGGGGAGACAGGCATGCTTAAATCAGCGTGAGCTCTGGTACCACTCAGTCTGATTTGGGGAATAAACCACTTGAAATAACAGTTAATCCTCCACTGGGTTAAATATGCCTGGTAGTTTACTCCCTAACTATAGCCAGTTTAGGATGTGGCCTGGTGAAGTTCAAGGCCCAGTTCTGCTTGCTTTGGCACCTTTGTCTCAGGTGTCTGCTTAGGCTACCAGACCATCAACTGTTCTACGAAAGCACTTCTGTAACATTCTCAGGGCTTTCATCTTTCTTCCAATATAGAATGGAAAGTATTTTCCAACTCTTAAATACAGTTTCTGTTTTTGTGCCAGCCACAACTGTAACTTCTGGCAAGAGTCAGTTTGGACTCCAGTCAGCACCAGGATCAGGGAGAAGTGGCCTAAAGCTTGATCTGCCACCCACCTCCAGAGCTGTGGCAGGCATGCTGGGACCTAAGCCCTGCATGTGTTGTGCATGTGCTCCCCTTAATTAAGTCTGACAGGGGGCTGAGAGATAACGTGCTCTGATGGAAAGATTTTCTTAGAACATGGTGGGGCTTTTTTTTTTCCAGTTAAAGGCATTAGTACATATCCTTCACACGTTTATCCCTATGCATATTTACATATACCTAATGTGTATCCCACAAATCCAAATATTTTTGCAAATTGTGTCTGACCTGTTTGCAATGAGGCATTTTTGGAGGGTTTTTTTTGGCTCTGTCTAGAAATCCTTGCTCAGGATCCTACATGTTCTCATATGCTAGTACAGAGCATATTTACCATGTGCAAAATTGGACTGAGGTGCTTGTACTGCAGTGAAAAATGGCCTAGCACTGAATTATCAGAGGTGTATAAGGAGCCGATGCCCTTGCTGTGTCACTGGAAAGCAATTTTTCTCCAGAAATTGTCTGCCAAGTGATTTTTAGATTGTGTTATTGTGTTAGGTAAGAACCAGGAGCTACATCCTGGTTTTTAAATCTACATCTTAGATTTAATTGCTTTTAGAAGTATTTCTAATGTGGAACAACTCTGTCTTGTAGGAAACTAGTAGTAAATTATGTGAGGGAGTGGAGACTCAAACAAACCAGGGCAACCTTTAGAACAAAGCAAAATAAATGCTTGCCTGGATCTGTGTCAGTGGGAGGCCACTGTGACCCCACAGCAGTTAATTTGTTTAGCATGTTGCTGCTGTTATGCTAATTAGGTATTTCTTGAACCAAGTAACTGTCAGTTCCAAGCTTCAAAACTTCTTTCTTACTCTTAAGAAAAAAAAAATAAAAGGCAGATGAAAGTTTCTTGAAAGTGTACAATTCTAGGCTGCCTGTGCCTTTCTCTGTGCTTGGCTTTTGCAGCCACTACAGAGCTCATTTTCTTTCTTTAATAAAAACACTGTGGTAGCACTAGGTTAATCTCAAAAGCACAAAATTAACAGAACTGTATTAAATTATAAAAGTCTCAATGCTTCAAAGAAATGGACAGTTTTGGTGAGGAAGGTCCTCTGCTTGCAAGCTATGTGTTCTTCAGAAGTGGGGGAGCCCACTGACTTTTCAAACCTGTAGGATAACAGGTTAGGGGGCTGACATTCCCTGTCAAAACATTTTTTGGTCAGTCCAAAGATCAAGGAGTAAAATGCTTTGGTCTTGATATTTTTTTCCAGCAGATATTTCTATCACATCCAAGTAGTTTTGGGGGATTTTTTAATGTTCTACTGTTGAGCTTTCTGCTTCTCCTTCTGTATCACACTTAAAAGACTGCTAAGTACGTATCACTCCACTATGACAGTTTGGAGTTTTTTTGTATTAGCACTCTAAAAAGGAATTACTTTCAAGTTACCTTCAGTCTCAGCGCTGGTAGAATTGTGCCAGTTTGTGTTCAGAATGTCAAACTCTAGTTGCTGGCAATGATAAATCCTCATGCCTGGTTCAGACTGTTATAGGCAGTGAGCCTTCTTGCAGACATCACATTCAGGTGCAGCTGAATTTGCCTTCATTCTTGTGTGCTGAAAATTCCAGTTCAGATCTGAGTCTCCATTTCAGGCCTGTAAATGTTGCACTTTGTGTTCACAAGGAAGACACAAATCTGCAGTTTGGTTTTGAAGTGTAATGCCACAGTGGTGTAAATCTGGAGTGGTGAGATTGGTTTAGCTTTTTAGCCTTGCATAGGGGTGTAGCCAGCTCTCAGTCTTGTTTGAGAGACTCTCCTGCCTCAGACTGCTGTCTTACAGTGCTACCTGGGTGTCCAGAATGGCTTCAGTAGCTTCATATCCAGTTGGGCCTTGTAAGAATGGCCTTTGGGCTGATGAATTTTAATTTATGTAAAGGACTTGGCCCTGAGAAAAATTCCCCTCCATAAAATGCACTGGTAGCCATCAATTGCCCTTCCTATTGGAGGCAAGTGTGAGGTGAAAGCGAAGCTAAGTAAGACTGCAGTAATAGTAATTACCTAGGTGCTTGTTTAACCAGGCAGCAAGTAATGAAGTCAGGAACTGTAATGTCACATCAACTACATTACTTCATTTTCTTCTCTTGCAGACACAGGGAGGTTAAAAATAATGAGCCTGTCTGCCTCTCCCCATACCCCTGAGCACACTGAATCACAAGCACCTTCTTTCTAAAACAAATTTATTTCTTGCCTGCCTCCTTCCCAACAAATACTTGCCTGTGATGAATACCAGACTTCACAGCATATTTGTCAAAGTGGTGCACCTGTGAGGGTTCCAGCACAAGATAAATTTTGGCAGGCCAAGGGAGTAGAGGGAGGTACCAGGCAAGGAATAAATCTTTGTGTGTTACACCAGACTGTGAATGAGCGTTCTCCTCCTAAGAATCGCTCCTTTGACAAGTTATGATAAATTACACTCTTTGTTGACACCTTCATCGTGTTATTTATGGCTCGTTAATTGAACCAAAAAGGAGACTTGTAGCACAGCAGGGGGATCGTACAATACTTTCCCACTATGCTGGAACCTGAACCAAAGAACAAAAAAGGGGAGGAAAAAGATAAACTAATATATGCATGTGTGTACTCTTCAATGAAAAGAACTGGCTGCTGTGAGAGACTGGTCCAGAACTGTAGGAACTGCTCTCAGTCCTCTCAGAAACATTCCCTTTCAGACCTCCCGGATCTCCCAGTAGGAGTCTGAATGTTTGTCTTGTGTTTCCACCTTTAATCCTTGTACCTGTACAATGCTGAAGTATGGGTTATCAATCCTATGTGAAGGCAAGCATCCCACCTGGGTTTCTGAACTTGATTATCCCTTGCTTCCCTAACAGCAGTTTTCCCTGCTTTTTCCTAGAACTCTCTTGGCTGCAGTGGCATTCTGATAACACAGTGGGTGAAAAAGAAGGATGCTGGTGTGACACCACAAAAGTATCACATTTGTACAGCAACACAAAATTCTGTTCTTTTGGGACAATATATCCCTAAATCAGAAACACACTCATTTGGGGAACCTTCCAGCTCTCTGCCAGTGCTAAGGGCAAGGTCTTTTTACCAAACATCCTATTGTGGCAGCATAGGCATTTTCTCTGAGGAGGAGTAGTGTAAACAGGAAAGGGAGAGGTACAGGATCTGAGCGGGTGGCTCTCCACACTTGTTGTGCAAGAGTTGTCTGCAGGAAATATAGCTGTAAGTCATTGTGGGGGATGATAAAAGAGAGAACAAATTCTTCAGTGGATAAATACTGAGGCAGACAGGCTTGTTTCTGTGAAGAATTATAGATTTGATGCTGAGTCTGAAATGGTTCTAACAAGCTCTGTCCTGAAAGAAAATTAAGTAAACTGATGCCTGAGTGTATTTATCATGCATGAGTATTTTGAGAAAAAACCAGAATGCTCCAAGAAAGTAGCATGCTTTCTTATTAAATGGTTCTGAGATAATCATTCGGCTCCTTGCTGGAGAATACCATCCGAAATTCTCACATTTCCATGGCAGTATGACTGGCATCATTTATGGATTTGCTGTTCAGGCTCCTCTCAAGAGCCAAGTCCTTCTGTAGTGGCAAGGTCAAGAGTTAAAATAGCGAGTGACAGGTCCCTTGTTAGTGGGGTCTAGAAGAGGGAGTAGTTGGGCTGGATGTCAAGAGATCTGAGATTCACTCTGGCATAGTTCCTTAATCAGCTTTGTAGGTACAGTCAAACTCCTTGAACCTCACAGCTTTGGTGTGTCTTTTTCTCAGGTGTGAAATAAAGCTTTACTTTTGCCTTAGCTAGAGATTGAGCAAGTGGTTTGGCAGGGATAGAGTTTAGCCAGCTAATGAAAATTAATTCCTCTTCTGATAGCTTTCCCAAGTGAAATACAGGTGCAGTGTCTTTATGTTCCCCTTTAAGGATTTCCTGGTGTAGGGGCAGCCTCTCCTGCGTGCCAGTTCTGGCAGTGGGGATGACACTGTGTTTTGCCAAGCTGTTGGTAAGTGATGCCCAGTTCCTGTGTATGCAGCTCCCCAGTGCTGCCCCTTGGAATGCTGATCGTGTCCCCGAGTGGAACAGTGGCCTCTGGCTGTGTTTGGGATCTCGGTGGTTTCCATGGGAGCCTCCATGTTGTGTGCGCAGCCTGTGGGCGGCGCTGCTTGCTGAGCGCCGGCCGTGCCCTTGGCTGCGAGGCTCTGCTGTGGCAGGGACGGTGCTGGAGCGTCACAGGAGCTGGGCTGTGGCTCACTGGAGGGTGCCAAAGCTTTGCAGTGAATATGGAACCACGATGGCAGCTCGTGGTAGTGCAGGGCCTCCCAGCCCGCCGGCCCTTCTGTTCCCGGCAGAGCCCTCTCTGCTCTGCAGGGCTGTGGATGAGAGCAGCATCAGCACTGCCTCTGTCGGGTTTGCCTCCTCTCTGCTGTTTGTGCACGGTGTTGATAAAGAGTTAAAGCAGTGTAGTGGCACTGTGCGTGTGGAGGCACTGGGAATACTCTATTTATAGCGCTGCTCTCCGTTAGCTCCAGGGAATTGTCGCCTGCCTGCTGCAGCAGCGGCTTTAGAGCACTCTCCAGGTGCGGGTGGGTACAGCAGCCAGGCTGCCACCCACCCCGGGGTGTGTGCTGTGGGGCTTGGAGCCTCCCGGGCAGCGGCCCGGCCGGGGATGGCGGTGCCTGCGGGCAAGCTGCAATGAGGGGCTCGTTCCTATCTGCAGGTCTGCCCGGGAACAGATGCTGCTCTTCCGTTTCCCTGGAGGTTTTTAATGCCTTCTCTGCGAGTTGATGTAAAAGCAATATGATTTGGCTTGGAATCATAACAAAGATGGAATTGTAAGGGATTTGTTGCTGTTGTTTGGATCTAGAGAATGGGGTCATTAAGAGCAAGGGAGCATTAGACCTAAAATACAAGGTAGTTTGCTGTTTCAAATGGCAGCCCAGCCCCATGGTAAGTGGCAGCAGTCTCTGCTGGTTACTTTCCTGCACCTAATTCCTCAGTTAGGGAAGTTACCGCTGCCAATAAGGACATGATGTCAGCATAGCTCCTGGTCTGAAAGGGTTTCCATTTCTTACTTGATGTGTTACCAAGGTCCTTCCCCTGCCCCACTCCCCAAAGCACCCCACAGCAAGGGAAAACTCTGAGGGAAGCCTGCACATACCAATTTGCTTGGGTTTGCCACCTTCTAGAGCAGGAGTTCCACACTGGATAGGTTTCATGTTTAAATACTGAAAAATGTTCCAAGCTGAAATGTAATATGGAGGCCTGATAAACTGGTTTCTTAGGGATCTGTCCAGTGCTGGAAAGCATCCTGCTGCCTTTTCGCTCACCCTGCCTCTTCCCTTCCTTCGTGTAGTAACTTAAATGTGAGTGTTGCCTACAGACCTTTTTCCGTGCTTCTGTGCTTCACACTAGAGGCTGTATTGCCAAAATATTAGCAGCTACTTCTGGAGCCAGGAAATGGAACCATGCAGGTTGAGTGGGAGCAAGGAGAAGGAAACCACACGGATAGGAAAAGTCTGAGAGAAATAAAGCAAGTAGGAAAAAAATGTTTGCTGCAGGCTACTTTCAACCATCACTTCTGAAAACAGCTGTAACTAACATCCAATTCTACTGAAGTAGGGCAGAAAAACCTCCAGCACAGCATCCTGCTCTCTCTTCTCCATCGTTTGGGAGCTAGGTGCTTAGAAAGACTTTTTTTTTTTCATTTTGTAGTTGTGCCCTTCCTATAGCATTTTCTCCCTAGCCAGCTGGCTTTTGTTTTCAGTTACAATAGTATGTGTTTTATTTTTTTTTACAGTGTTAAACAGATACAGTACTTCTTCAAAGTACTCACTGACAGAGCATCTTTCCCACTTCTTAGTTTTTGATTAAAAACCACTTGCAATAACATAGGCCACGTTACTAGCACAATAAACAGGTTCATGAATGAGGGACTTTTCCTTAAATAGCCTTGTGGAGCTGCTCCTTCCTTATCACTCCTTCAGTCTTCCCCAGCTCTCAGTTTTCCAAGATTTTGACTGAGTACACTCATTTTGGCTTACTGCTGCAACCATTGGTATACATTTGCAGCATGTCATGGTGAGTGGGGTAGAATATCTGTATTAGATGAGGAGCTGGAGTGGAATAATTCCAGTTTAATACTGCATTCAAGTTTATTTATGCCAGCTATTTTTCCACCCTTGCTGATGAGACTAAAGTTCACATGTTATTTTGTCTTTGTCCATAATAGGCAGACTTTGAAAATAATTTTTTATTGTTTATGAATTTTTGTGTTCAGTCTTTCACTACCCTGAGATGGTTTTGAATTTTCCAATTTTTAGCTTTTAGTTTTATTGATCATATTATTGGCACAATTGAATTGATTTTCTGCATATTCACATGTGCCCTGTGCTTCATTTCCAGATATTCATACAAAGGCCTAACTATGTCAGCATGCAAAGACAGCCCATCTCTTGGGCTTCAAATACCCTAACCCTGGGAGAGGCTCCCCTGAGTTAACTCTCTCAAATAAGATCACGAACTGCAAACTGAAGATGACTGGGGAGAAACAGTTTACAGAATTTATGTAGCCTAATAGGCCCTTGAATTCCTGGACCATTTGTACAGAAATGAGGCAGATACAGCAGTCACATGTCTGTGTCTTAGATATTGAGGCTGCTTTTTTCCACAGCCACCTCTGTGTTGTTGTGTCTGAGACACAAGTAGAAACCAAGCAAGGTGTGGTAATGAATATAGCAGAAAGAAGGGTGGTAGCACTGGTGTCTGTCTTCAAATTCAGCAATTAAAGTCTAAAATGAAAATAATTTTTCTTTTTATCCACTAAAATTCTTCAGTGGAGGGGTAACATTTGGACAATTGTGTCATCCTTGATAACAAATATGAGCAGAATCAGCAACTTTCATCAGCTCATGGGAGGTAAGTGCCACCCACACCACAAAGTATTGGCTTCAGTCTCTGGCTTTCTGCACTGTTGTTCTTTGTTGATTACAAAGCTGAAGGAGGAGGGAAAAACCACCTCCAAGTCACTCTTACATAATACTTTGTTTTGTGAGGGTTCTACTAATCATGTCAATACTGAGCCTCTAGTTTTTGATAATTACATTGGAAATGCCCAGTTTGTACATAGTAATTCCAACTATAATTACCATGAAATTATATAACTACAAATTACCCTGTCATGTGGATGGACTAAATAAGCATGTACAGTACCTGCTCTGTGATAACAAATTAGAATTACATGGTTGGTTAACTAGCAGTAATACGAGATTTTTGAAGTGGCCAACCAAGCTGGCTAGTTAGGTGAGGAGAAAGTGTTGGATATTCTTTCTGATGCTTGGTTCGATTTCAAAATAGTAGATTATTTATTTCCTTCTGTTTCTTTATTGGAAAAAACAAGACAACTATGGTTTGGGGTTTGTTTCTACTGGACATTTATATTGTATTGAATTGTTTGCTTGGTCACTGCCAGCTGCCGTGTTCGTTCTCCTGGGTGCTGGCTGCTGTTTGTGGGACATTGTCTGTTTGATTTGGGGTTTTTTAGGGATTTCTAACTTAGTATGTTCGAAAAAGGTTGCTTTGCCTTTTCCTTTTTTATCCAGTAGCTTTTTTTTATTTGCAGCAAAAAAACCCTGTTGATAGAAGGGCTGTAGAGATTATATACAGGTGCAGCCTTTTCCTTTCATTAGTTTTCATTTAAGGAAGGGGAAAATCATGTCTGAAATTCATATACATGACAAAACAGGCTCTTCATTGTGTCAGAACCCCCTTTCAAAACATCCATATCGTATTTCTTCCTGACAGACAAAACAGGAATAACGTTTGCTTTTCTTAGTTGCTCTTGACCTCTGACATGACATGGTGGGGAAGAAAGGCACGACTGGAGGCCGGAGATGGCAGTGCTGGGTTATTTGAAAGCCTTGCCGGTCTCGAACTGTGGCACTCCCAAAGGCAGCTGCCCCTGCGAGGGGACTCGTGCTGCGCCTGTGGCGGGAGGCTGCTGCTGCTGTCCCTGCGAGCGGAGCTGTCACCTCGCCAAGCGCCAAGCCGGGGCCGCGCAGTCCTGTGCTCCAGGAGGGCCGGAGCGCTTTTGTAACCACACGGAAACAAAGGTACAAGTGCAAATGGCTTCTGCGTTCCGGTGGNCACGGAGAAGGCGCCAGGCAGCGCCGCTGTCCCGGGGCCGTGCTCGGGGCGCTCTGGGGAGAACGAAGGCATCGCTGCAGGCAGGACGGGCTGCGGGTGCCGTGCCGTGTCCGAGCGGGCCTATTGCTGCAGCCGGGCTGCGAGAGGGCTTCATCCATCTCTCTAGTGCTCTGGCCTCATTTTTATTTAATTGTTTTTAATCTTAGAGTGTAGAGTAATCTGGCCAAGGAAAAGACTGCATCTTTCAGGACCTAAAGTTCTTTTATTGAAACTTAGAATTTCTTCCTCTTCCAGTGGTAACTGAAGCTTCGTGCAAACGTTTGGGCAACTGTGCCTTTAATCTTCAGGAGTTGCTACAGAGAAGTGTGTAACTGAGAACAAAATGTTTGTCACTTTTTGCCCTAAGCCATACTATTGCAAGAGCTGAGCTTTCTCCAGCTGATTTTAAATTAATTTTCATGCCTTGATTTCTGGTTTCTTTGGTGTGTTCTTAAGTACATTAAGTAGCCACCTACATGAGGGGAGAAATTGTCAAAGGGGTTTACAACCTCTGTTCTTTGTTCTTATATAAATTGGGGGTTTTCTATGTTTCTTGCTGAATCTTTTCCTTATCTGGCATCACCTCTTCTGAGGGATAAAATTTTATAGGAACAAGTAGTTCTAGCTGAAGCTTGACTCATTTACGTGTAATTGCAACTCCAAATGCATGGCTTCAGTTTGCAATAGTTTATTTCTGATAGCCTCATTGCTTAGTTAACAGTGGGAGATGAAAACTAACAGCAACAGGTTTAACCAATGGCAGCAGCCTAGAGATCAATAGTGAACTCTAGAGTAATCTCTGGAAATGGTCATCCTTGCTGACCAAATCCAGGATTTGTGGGCATTCCTTTCAGTTGCTGTATTAATTACTTATGCACTGTTCTTTTTATTTCAAGCAGATAGGAATGGTTCAATATGCAGATATATATCTGTGTTTGAAAAAGAAAAGTAACACAGGAATTCTGAGCCTAGAAATTATTCAGGGTTGTGGTTTTTTAGCTTGTTTGTTGTCTGTCTTCTGCTTTTCTCATAACTGGGTCCACCATGTCTATTTTGTCTGTCTTTCAATTAAATACTGTGCAAACATGTAGGAAGTGTTCAGAGATTCATGCTGGGAACTTATTTCAAACAAATATCCTGGAAGGTGTGAATAAACATAAGCTATATTTCAAATTGCACAGGGACAGTAGCATGCAGTGTTTATGAATGTGAATAATTATAATTAAATGTTTTCCATTCTCAGATTCTTCTTTTTCTTTTCTTTGTGTCATCTCTAAAAAAATCCATCTTTCAGAAGGTGCTGACTGGGAACTTAGCAGCAGAGCAGTTTCTCATGACTGTTGTTTGGTAATTGGAACATCTCAGAAAGATTCTGTGAGAGTTTGTGGTAATTTTGGTTGCACTAAATGAGATATTTCAGCAATCAGCCATTTTTTTAGCTGGCTCAGTGCTCAAACTCTCAATAAGGTCAAGGATTGAATTTGGGTAGTTTCAGCTTTTTTAAAAAAGCATAGTTATTTAGGTTATTTCAAGTATTGGAAAAATGTTTTCAGACAATCCGTTTCATTGCACAGAATTTGTTTGATTACCTGAACTGTTTGATTTGTTTGATTATCTTAAAACTGTTAAGAGATGTGGTAAAAAGGTTATTGATTAATGGGGTTTTGATCTGGAAGAGAAGGGATGTTTTCATTGCTTTTATTGTGATTTTTTAGCACAAAAGTGACTGTTAATTCAGATATCTGCTGATGGGACAATTCTGTAAAATGCATAAGACTTTTTCTTCCACAAAACCCATTGTGTTCTCTTTACGAGTGAAAGATTTCTGTGCAGTGTGTCTCTGTTCACTGAATGTGTTTGTAGGGAACATGCTCTTGGTGACTTTTGCTCAAACACAAAGACTTTGCTATTAGTGCTCCTGAAATCAAGAAGAGTCCTCTGAAAGAACTGAGTTACTTGTTTAAGAGGACAAGATTTGGTACAATCATTACCTGAAGGAGGGTTCCGAAGTCCCTGTGCAGCTTTCAAATGGGTAGGACAGAACTTCCCCTCCACAAAGGAAATGTTCTGGTATCTGGGAGTGTGTTACTTAACTTTGGTATCCAAAACTTACCCCATTCAGATTTAATAGAAAGCTTCTTACATCATGGGACTGTGTAAGTAACTGTACAAAGCATCCATGGTTTGTAATCCCAAAGTAAGCCAAGACCATAAAATGTATTTCCCACTGGTGCAGCACTTTCCCATTCCAGATGTATTTAGTGTGGTGTAGTAGTTCTTTCCATAACTTCAGTGCATCAGCAGTCCTATTAATGCAAATAATTTTATTCTTATTTAACTTCCCTCCTTCTTATTTTGCAACTAAATATCACCAAAATTAAACAGTTAACTGACCCATTTGAAATTTAGTAAACTGAGATTAAAAAATGGTAGATGAAGTGTGAACAGGGAGCCTGGTAAATGAAATAGAAACCATGATAGTTCCCAGCATTGCAGTTGGTGTGCATCAGAGTATAGACTCTGTCCAGCCTCTTGTGGAATGGGATGGTTTGTTTGATAGATTTGTGTCCCTTGATAATTTTGCTCTCTATACCATGCCAAACCCATGAGTTATTGGGCTGAATTACAGAACTATAAGGCAGAAGACAACTGACATAGTTTCCAAATTGGTCTGAAGGTTGCTGTCTGACAAAACTCTTGTAAACATCTTGAAAATTATCCAAATACATGTAACTGTCACAGGAAGAGAACCAGTATCTGCCAATCCCTGCATTGCTTCTACCGTACTGATACTTTTAATTTTTTTCTTTTGTTGCTCTTTTGGACCAACAAAGATATTCTGAATTTCTTCTAACAGTTAAATTTTTCAGGTTGTGGCTTCTGAATTTTGATATTCCACTGTGTTTTCTAAGGCAAGTGCAAGAGTTCAGAGTGTCTGTAAATGCCAGTTATGTGCTATTGCTCTAGCTCAGTATATCCATGGTGTGAAGGCTGGCATGCCATGGTTCATAGCTTTGTTAGATTATAAGACGTGCTTTTCCCACCTGAGAAGCTTTATACATGCACTCCAGAGTTTCTTGTTCAGTACATAATCTTGTTGCTTCAGAACTCATAAATGACCAGGGTTTATTAAAAGATTATATTGAGATTTTTCTCAATAAAAGATATGAGGATTCATATAAGACTCATCTATTTAATTCCTTGAAATTATTTGAAATTCTTAGTTTCTTCACTTAGAATTTGTCTGCATTCTTATTTGCATCCTTTTCTATGTGTACCTGATTCTCTGAGCTGCTCCCTGCTTGCAGCCAGACCGAGCTGAGCTGGTGAAGGAGCTCCTCTTGCACTCTGGCAGTGACTAGAACGCTGCTCAAGGAGGGCACAGCCTACGCTGCAGCAGCACAGTGCCTGAGCT
The DNA here is from genome assembly GCA_013400515.1 of Erpornis zantholeuca. Classification (NCBI taxonomy): domain Eukaryota; kingdom Metazoa; phylum Chordata; class Aves; order Passeriformes; family Timaliidae; genus Erpornis; species Erpornis zantholeuca. The sequence goes on from VZTN01030985.1 coordinate 306,469, forward strand.
GTGAGAAGGTGTCAGAATGGTCTCAGCTTACTGGAACACTGAGATGTGCTCCTGCAAGTCAGAGCACGGCAAAAGGCTCCGCAGTTCCTGTAGGATGAGAGGTACAGGGGCCCAAGTGTGTTTCCCGAGGTACCTGATCCAAGGCAGCTCCGTGTTTTAGGGAGAGAGGTGCTCATCATCCGGGCCGAGGCTGTAACCAAAGTGTCATTTAGACAGGCTGGGAACTGAAGAGCTGCCCGCTGATGCAAACAGGATGGTTCACATTCAAAGCCTCACTGCCTATCACAAGATGTTTCATTTAAAATCTAGGACAGTGGGGTTTTTCTCTTGAAGTCTGTGTTAGGGAAGCCGTAATTATTAATGCTTCAGAAAATTATTTATCAAATGTTCTGAGATTTATGTTAACTTAGTGATGAATCACAAAAATGTCTGAAGTCTGTGATTTATTCTGCAGACATAGAATCAGACTTACACAAGGAGAATTCTCTGTTGATTTCTTGTTTTTTAGGTAGGATAACCAAGGAATTGTCACTGTTTTGAGGAATGCTAATGACTCTTCTACTGTTCAGATAAGTCAACTGAGCAATGGCTTTTAGGGCTGTGTCTTGCCTTGGTAAGGGTGCAAGATGAGGTTTTTAAGTATATGATGTTATGAAGTATCATCTCAAGGAATCAGGTCCTTCAGGAGAACTCTTCACTTCTCAATCTAAAGTTAGGCCATTGATACGGTTTCTCAATGAAGCTTTTTATTGGAAACATAAAATGTTTGAACTTGGAACTTCTAACTGACCAAAATTTACATTATCAACATCTTTAACCAGTAGTGCTGTAAGCATTTTAACTTGATTCCCCTTAGGGATGCCTGAAGAAAAGCACATCTTAATAAGGAGTAACATGTACGGTGTGAATGGAAGTAGAGAAGTAGATAGGGAATGTGCTTTGCTTTTAGTAGGGTCCCTTTGAGGCTTGGCATTCAGCTTTACAATTAGAACAAATCTGAAATGTTGTAGTTGACAGTTTTGCATTCCTGTTGATTACTTTGACTAGAGAAGGAGGCCTGTAACTCATCAGCTTAGAATTCACTAGCTCATTTAGTTGCATCTATTGGAAAATTTTCAGGAAGTTTAAGGATTACAGCTGTAGAATTTAGGCTGCAAAAAATTAGTCTGTAACAGTATATATTGTTTACTTTTTAATAAAGTTTATTTGATTTATGATTGGGAAATACCTAATAAAAATTATAAAAGATTATATATAAATGGAACAGCTCGTGCAATTTCTTTGCAATTTGTATTAGAATAAATGCTTAGGCAGTGCTGCCAAGTGTTCTTTAATACATGTGGATGAAGGCAGTACCTTGTGCAAATTCTTCAGATTTATCATTTTTCCAGTAGGTGTTCAAGCGTCTGGATTGGTGGAGCAGCCAAGATCCTGAAGAGATATCTGTTCCCATTTTAGGGATTCTATAAAAATGTTGCAAGTGTTAGTGCTCCTGGTGGCTGCATTAGACTGGATGTTTGTGTTCTCTTTCAGACAGGAGAGAAGGGTTTCTGTGTCCAAGAGATGTTTGTCTCCCCTCTGTAAGAGTGGCTCTGACCCCTGGGAGACTTGTTCTGCTGACAGCCTCTTGTCGGTCAGTAGCCAGTTGAGCTTGTCTACCCAAGAGCTTCAGAAGCCAGGTTTTTTTTCAAGGAAAAACATTTATGTTTCATGTTTATTTAAGATGTTGAAAACCAGAAGCCACAAGGTTTAAAGTTTTGAGTTTGGTTTTCCCTATTAACAAGGTTTTGGTGTTGTATGCCATCAGTATTGGCACCAGAAGGATTTGTAGGTGATTAAAGAGTGTCTTTTATATGATTCATCTGTTCCAGAATTGCTAAGTGAAACAACTAATCACCAGTGCTGAACCTGGTGACCTGGTCGTGATCAGCCCACAGATGTTCTTTTTAATAAAAAAAAAGAAAGAGCAATAAGTTTCTATTGTTAAATTGATTATAAGTTATTTTTATTTCTATATTGAACTCTATTTCTGTATTGGAAATTTAAATTTCTATATTTCTATATTGAAAGGTTCTGCATTGCAGTTTGGACTCTCTGGAGCATTCTGAGATATTAATGATAGAAGTACTTTGCATGAGATGTTTAGGGGAGAAAAACCAGCAGAAACTTAACATGGGGGTCATGAATTCAGGCAGTTACTGTATTGGATTCATGTGTTTGCTTGATTTGATAAACCAGGGTGCGATAACATCTACAAGGTTATGGTTTTTACATGCAGCTGAAGACTGGTACAAAACCAAATGGACAACACAAGTATTTGTGTGGGTGCTTCATCCGAGTGGCACTCTGCTTCCCCAGTGACAGCGCAGCCGTGCTCTGGGGGCTGGCGGGCTGCAGTGCATGGAGCCTCTCCATGTGCAGTAGCTGCTTTCAAGATGAGATTTCCCTTTCTACGCAGGAAATACTGCCAATTCTGTGATAAAGAAAAAGGCTCCAATTCAGTGAACAGCCACCTCTTCTTTTTTTACTTAATGTTCCGCTTGTGGCATAAAACAAAACCCTTGTTTGCTTTTAGGTTACACCAACTATTGATTAATAGTTGTGGTGGTACATAATTTGCCAACTTAAGGCTTTTATACATTTCTTTTCTGGAAAGGAATTGCTGTGATGAAAAGAAAATTGAGTGCTGGAAACTGTTTTGACAGCATTTGAAAAACATAAACGTTGGCAAAGAAGGGGGTCTGTTCATAAACGAAACACAGGAGTGATTTTCTGTCTCGCTATCGATCAGTGCTCAGGGCATACAGTCCAGGGAAGCTTGGTAAACTCTAATCAGAAAGGCATTTGGGAAAAGCACACGTATTGTTCCAGTTCAGGAGGTGAATGTGGCCCTGCTGGTGCTGGCACATGCTGGTCCAGTCGCTGTGGAGGGGAACTCCTGTGTTGTTCCTAGTGCCTGTCGATGGCAGTTATTTACTTCCCAGTAGCTCAGAGTGAGACAGATGCTGTGTTCTCCTAGTGATGTAAGCTCAAGTGACAAGTCAAAATAAAAGACTTGTCCAAATTACTTTAAGACAATAAACATGATGGCTCCTCATTGACAGCATGTTAAATATTAATTTCTCAAACTGTGAGTTTGAAAGGCTTTGACATGTGTCAAGATTCTGACTATTTAAAACCAATCTTCCACAAAAATTTCTTACAGATTGAAAGAGGAAATGTTGACTTGTATGACTAGCAAAGACAACTTTATACTCTTTCTGCATTAAAAAAAATACAATCTAACACTGTGTATTCCCTAGACATAATGTGGACTATTATTTGAAAACATGTAGCTAGCTCAAATGTTGTTAATTGCCTTTCATTGATGCTAGGCAAATGTTCCTAAAGGTACTGTCCTAGCCAATAATAATACCAGTGAAATGAGGAATGAATCAATGTTGTTGCTCTAGTAGTTGCGAAATGCTGTATTTGCTGTGAAAAGTAGAGCTTGTATAAAAACAAAAGGGAAGAAATAGAATCTGTACTTCTGAAGAAGGCAGCACTATTCAGATAGCCCTTCTGAGAGCAGGAAAGGATATTTTCTAAGATCTTCTGATACTGAGTCCCTTTTACTGCTGTTGAGAGAAAAATATCTCTGCCAGAGGATTTAGCTTCTGCCAATCCTTAAGGGACTTGTTTTGACACTTTTTATAGAAGATTTTCTCAGTAACTTCTGATTTGTTATAAAAGAGCAATTAGTGATTTGTCCTCAAGCACCTTTTTGATACATGTTTGTTAATGAAGTTCATGTACATACAGGAATGAGGATGAAAAGCCAGTTTGAATTGTTTACTGTGAAAAAGCAGGAGGATTTGGATTTTCTTGGATCTCCACTTCACTGTCTTGCCCACAGAGTACTTAGAGTCTGGATTTCATTTACTGTTATGTGGCCTGCTCAGCAGTTTGTGGAAGGGCATCTTGCTTTCTTGACAGTGGACTATGAATTTTTTGTTACCCTTTCTAAGCATGAAGGCTTATCCTTGTGTTTAGAGTAATGCCCACTGTTAGATTGCAATTCATATTCTCATATTTTGCATAGGTAACCAGGAAGTCCTGGTTTATGGTGGTTGTGTTAGTTAAGGGGAAGAAAACAGCTTTCTTGTAATGCCTTTCTGTAAATCCCTCTGTGTTGTTTGTTCCTTTTTTATTAAGAACTCCAATATCCAACTCCATGTCCCTTTTCAAAGTCAAAGACACTACTGAGAATCCACAGAGAACAGCTCGGCCGTGTCAGTTTTCCCAGATTTTGTCTGTGGCTCTGCACATGTGCTCATCTTGCACAATAATGCAGGATAACAGGGCTGCATTACCATTATTGTCAGAGTCTAATAAAAAGGTGTCATGCTGTTTAGCTAAAAAGATCTTGGATCGCATTCCCATGATTTCCCATCGTTCTCCTGCCAAACTGTCTCGTCCCTGATCTAGAGGCACTGTCTATGTAGTTGACACTGTACTTGATTCATCTGCTGGCTTTGCTTCAGAAAACAACTGCATGTTAACCACTGTTAATACAGGTTCTTTTTCTCTTCTAATCTGAATAAACCCCAAAATTATTTAGCATACTGGAGTAATATGAAAATTATGTTTCAAAGGCAAGTCTGGCCTCTAAACCTCTTCAATTTATTTCAACTATTAGCTTTTAAATGTTTTCCTTAATTCTAACGAATGTACTTGGGGTAAGATCAACTAAGTTTGTGCTTGCTGTGCAGACTGTTCAAACTATTTCAGTGGCAAGTCACAGTAACTTCTATCAAACATAATAACGTACTCTTTGGGAGCAGTGTAATTTTTGCTGTAATGCTAGAGACATGCTGAAGAAATGCTTATCTATCTATAGTTAAAGTCCATGAAAATGTAAGAAAAAAATTCTCAGTTCAGGGACAATTCAAGTGGCTGCCCTTAAATATCCCAGATCTCATTCACAACTTGCTTTTGTCAGTGACCCAACAGATGAACACTGTGACAAATACCAGGCTGTTTAAATTTCAGGTCCAGAGAGCAAATAGCTGTTTCTTTTGGCAAAGAATGTGGATTAAATAAGAAAGAAGAATCATTATTTATTTATAATAAAGGGTAATTTCTGCAATGAAAATTTTGTGTCACAGCTATCTAACACCAAAGAGGCAAATAAGAAACTATTCTGCCTTTGTTACCATTATTTTTATTCTTCCCCAACTTTCTGCTTTTGGAGAAATAGTAGTTTTTGTTAAGAGTAAAAAACCTTACAAGAGACAGCTTGCACAACTTACTCTGATAAAGTTGTCTAGAAATCTCTTGAGGGAATGAGCTTCTGGTAAAATACCAGGTATTTCTCACTTCTGGCAGTTCTGGAAAGGTTCAGAAAAAGCTGTTCCTGAACTATTATGGAAATTACCATGGTGGAGCTGGAACACAGATATGCAAATACCTACTTTGAGTAGAAAAGTAACTATGAAAAAAACCTAGCATTTTAGAATCTTCAGAGAGGATTCTCTAATTCTTATGAGGAAGTGGATAATGTCAAGGGAAGGGGGAGAAGTAGCCTCCCTGTTTCTTTCCAGAGGAATTTGCTTTTAAAACTAAGAAAGTTGCTCTCACACTAAGGTCTGTTCAAGTGCCCACATCAGGGGTAGTGGAGGAGAGGGAACGTTGTGCATGCATATTGCACTTCATAGAGACACTGACTCTCTTAGCAGTGCTTTCCACAGCTACCATTTTAAAACAAACAACTGATAAGTGGAGAAGATGTGAGGAAATGTGTACCCTGTCCCTACTAGATGAAATTTGTCGTTTTAAGAACAAAGCAGGGCCCCAGTTCCACCAGGTATAGCCCACAGTGAGGTGTGGATAAAGTAGTAGACTCTGACTTAGTCATGGTAACTTCCAGTGATACTGATTAGTCTTGGCCTATTTGTTTTAATTTGCCCCAAAAGTCACACAGTTCTTTAAGATCTTAAAGAAGGAAGAGATTAAGAGGATGAGGCCTACATTTGTAGTTACATTGGTAAAATGTGACATCATATTTTTAAATAAGGAGAAAATGGTGGAAGTTTATGAGGGAGAGCTATCTGCCATGTACTGTGGGCTCTGCAAACAAAGGTGTTTAGAAGAAGCCAGTAAGCTAGTTGCAGCATCAGAGTTGGAATAGATCAGTTCCTTGTGTGGTCCAGACAGATCAGGAAATGCTGTAAATGAATGATGACCATGAGCATTGGCACTGCTACTTACAGAATCCTTCAAGAGAAATTATGGAATGTTTCTGCTCCATCTTGCTCCCAGTTCTGTGGCTTTCAGCAGTCTCAGGATCTGACTTGGTCTGACCGGAGGATTGTACTCTTCAAATTCCTTTTGCTGCACTCACACAGGCTGTGAAGATGTACAGCATAGACCTGTGCTAGTTTGAGTTTGTCAGGGCAGCTTTATTGATTTTACAATAATCCACAGGTTGGTCTCCATTCCCTGTTTGTCCTTCTGAGAGTCAGCTGATCCTCAGGAGTTGAGGGAACCATGTGCAGCCTTTCCTTACCTTCTCCTGGCCATGAGAGTCAGTTCCCAGGGTTCCCATCTGTCTCCCTCTGTCCTCTCCTGGGGCTGCGCTTCCCTAGTGCCTTGTTATGGTCAGACTTTTCATCCTGAGTTGCTTAAAATAAAAAACACACTGGAAGAGAAAAGGAACTTTTAATCCATGTTTTTTTGATCAACAATGTTAATTTTCCTTTGGTGCACAAAGCTTTTTTTCTGTGTCTTTTCTTAGTGCCTTTGCTTTTTGTGTTTGAGGTGTTCATCAGGCTGTTACCAAGTGCAGTTGATGAGGGGCTTGCTCCTTCTTACACTTGTTATTCATGAAGGTGTGTCCTGAGAGAGTTGGGATGCAGAGTTAGGTTTGAACTTGCAGGTCTCCTGCACTGCAAATAAATGGGTTGTCACCAAGTCACAGGTGCACAGCATGATGGTGAAAAATAATGCAAGTCTTGAGCATTCTGATGACACTTCTAGTACCATAATTGATTCGAAGAGATTTTTACTCAGTTACCTCATGAATATTCTTTGGACAGAACCACTGTAGGATACCAGTATGTTGAGAAAACATCTTTTTTCCTTCATTTAAGAATAAATATTTGATTGTCTCTATGTTTTAAGTGGGCCTCAAATGTCCTGTCATCACATATAAAATGTTGATGTTTGTCTTGTGAATCAAAACAATTAAAAGAGAAATGTGATTTATCCAATTACTTGATGCCATGCATCGCTTTGGTTGGAAATGACAGAATCTATCCTTAATCTCAAACAGGATTCATTTTTTAAATGTAAGGTTACATGGCATCAAGCACTGGAAACAAAAATATAATGTTAAATTTGTTTATGAGCGATTAATTTCTAATTCATTGAGTCAGTCCATAAATTATTAATAACAAAGGGCATAGAAAGGTTGGTAACATTGGACAGAGGTTGTAATGAGAGTTAAAATACTGTGGGTTTTTATCTCACACAACATTTTAATTTTTTTACCATGTTCTGCCTAAGAATTGTATTTAGGTGAAAAAGAGGTGGAGGAAACGTCTTTGTGAGGTGTAGTTGATAAATGGTGTTGTGCATGGTTTGGATGGCTGTGCTCTCTTACAGACACTAGTGTTGGAGAAGTATTTCATATATCATGTAGATCAAGCCTTCAAGTACTGTGGGCTTTGTATTGTGCAGTGAATAATAGCTACAGCTTGCTGGGGGAGCAGTTCAATGCAGGTCATGTATTTAGAGCACCTTGCACTTGAGAGCTGAGCTCAAAAGCTTAGCAGCAGACTTCCAGAAATCTGCTTGAGTGGCCTTGAACAATATTGAATCAAAACTCACAGTCCTTAGTTTCAAAGAAACTTTTTTACCCTACAAGGGCTCTATGCTCCTAAAAATAGAATGGAGCCAAAATTGTCAAGATATTTATTGAATTGTCAGACATCCTAGATTGTTCCATCCCTGCAAGTTATGGCTCCTGGGAGTATCATTAGAAGGATAGTCAGACTCCTGACAGCTAAACATTGTATCTGATGTTTTCTGGAGAAGTCCTTCAAAACCTACAACCACTCAGGAACATTTACTCTTACAGATAAATTGATATCAATTCTGCCCATGGAGCGTTAGAGGTCTGGAGCTGCCCGTGGTTCTTTATGCATTTGTTTTGTCTTTGAAGTATCAGTTTGTGGCTGTGTCCAAGTCATTCTGGCTTTGGTTTGCCTAATATAACTTGAATTGCAGGAAACAACTGCTTCTACAGAGTTAATTTGACAGAAACTGTCTAGACTTGTGTTCTTTTATTAGAGTTTGAAGATTAAAATGAGCGACTACATGCTTATTTCCCTTGTCTAATCACGTAATTACCTTGGTCTAATCTTGAAGGTGTCCAAGTGTATGGGAGAAAAGAAAATTTCAGAGTGCATATCTGGGGACAGCACTAATGTTTTGATTTTAAAGACTAAAATACAGAGCATTTGCTCCTGATCTTTGTGATTGCACTTTGCTTTTATAGAATGTAAAATTATTTGGCAGCAATACAGTTTGCCTAGTAAAGCTACTGAATTAAGAGAGAAGTTAACAGAAATGCTGTGGTCTTGTACAATGTCCTGGTCATGAAGCTGTGCTTTCCTTTTGGTGACAGTAGCCCTGAATATTGGAAGCAAAACCCAAACAAAACCTAATAATATTCCAGTCTGTTCTATGAGCATCCTATGATTTATGTACCTTAAATAGGGATAACAAATATATTACCTTGATAATTAATTTGTTATTCTCTTAGTGTTTTAGTAGACTTCATAATTTCTGAGGGTTGAAGGCTGCATCTGAATAGATTTTATGAGAAAAGGTAATTTCATTGTAGCTCAGAATAAAGACTTGTTTCTCTCTGCATATATAAAAACTAATTTTCTGAAAGATAAAGTTAATTCAATTACTTGAAAAAGTTATGAACCAAAAAAGGAATAATTTGATGTTTGCTAAGCATTTGAAATGTGTTCTGAAAATAAGTCTGAAAAGTGTTCTTGAGTAATCAGCCAAAGTAACAGGTTTGGACAAACAAGTGACAATGTATTGCAGAGAGGGTATGACTTGATTATTGTTGCACAGGAACATAATTTTCAGCATGGATGAAATCTGATGTCCTTTTTCTGCAAATGATGTACAAATCTCTGTTGATAACTAGGACGTGTGAGCCATGACAGGGGCAGGGCCTCGTGTTTTAGTGGGTGTGATGTTGTGTGGTGCTCCAGGGGGAATGCTCTCTGCTGGGGTAAAGAAGGCTGTGTTTGCATATCTGTGATTGTTTCATCCAAGGACTGTGGTATAGCCAGCTTTCAGCTGAACCTATTAAAAATAGAGTGATCACTTACACTTCACAATACATTTTAATTTATTTATATATATTAGAGAGATGCTGCACATTGCAGCACTATGAGTTGGAGCCTCATAGCTGAAATCTGTGTAAGTGCATTTGGACTTTTCAGACAAAGGCTATTTCTGTTTTAATAATTTATTTAATTTTTTTTTTCAGTCTAAAGCATGCTATGAGCACTACTCATCTCAGTGCATTTTTTCCAAACCTGCGTGTTTCTACAGTGGGGCTGCATAACTCATTTTTGGAGTGTTTAAATAGCAGCAGTGCCATTGGAGATGCTTTGCTTGAATAGTCCAGGTAGTAAAAACTGGGCTTGAGAGGGAGAAGGATTATGCATGAGGCTCGTATAGTAGACAATTTCCTTGTGTAGGTATGGTGCAATAAATTGAACAACCCAAAAGCAGGAAATTCTGTGGAACTTGTTCTTTGTCTTGTCACTAACAGTTGATTATAATTACTGTTGTTAGCGAGTTACCTGCTGAGAATCAAACCAAGTGAGAGTTTTGTGCCATTATAATTTGTAGAGCAAAGTTCTGATGCTGCCTTTGGTTGTGTCTAGACAGACTGCCTCAATCCTTCTCAGCCCCCAGTCTCCAGCCTGAGCTAAACTGCAGAGTGCTGTCTGGGTGCTTTTGAAATGTGCTATTCCAAAAGGCTGAATTTCATTAAATAATAATAAAACTTGGCCTACTTAAATTAAAGGCATATCTCCTTTTTTCTTTAAGCAAACACCTGCTTTCAGGAGGATGTCTGATGAATATAAGACTGTTACAAAGCTTGAATATGACTTTAGCCTCTCTTTTATTTTTGCCATCTTACCTGCTGTGACTGAGGGCATACCAGCTGTTGTTCTGGTTGACTCAATAGTCAGCAGGTCCAATGGAGTTACAGAATATAGGTTTGATGTATGGGTGGTAAAAAGTATAAGTATCCATCTTAAAACCAGCTGATTTGGTTAAAACAGGAGCTGTTGGTAGAGAGCATTGAACACTACTCATTAAGTCAAATCTAGCTTGCTTCATTTGGAAGGTTGGTCCCAGCAGCACGTGTGGCACAGGGTTACAGGTTTGGCTCCTGAGCACGGTGATGTAAAGGAGGTGCCAAAGGATCTCTCATTACTGTGGAGCAGAGGGCTGCTGATGCTGGGCTGCCTGCCTTTTGCACTGCAAGCAGGAGATGAGCCATCAGAAGTCTTGCTCAGTTGTAATGTGAAGTGATTAAATATTCCCTGCTGGTTGTTAGTTTTCTGCCTAAGTAAGTGTGCTGGGCTCATTTCTTATTTCTTTCCAACTAGCTGTGCATCCGTTTCCACCTTCCTGAAACCTTTCACAGGTCCAGGGACAAATAAATCACTCCTAGTGTATTCCCAGGGTAGTCTCAACTAAAAAAAGGATATCAACATGAAGGACAATTGCAGTGTTGAGCTGTCATCCAGTCCCCACAGGTACCATGAAAAATTACAGCCAATAAAATAACATTTTTCAAAATGTGACACTACTCTTAAATTTTTCTTCTTCAATAAATGGATTGTAGAGAGAATTTTTGTCCACTTGAGAACAAACTATTCTTCAAGCACTCTATAATAGATTATAGAGGAGTTGTATTATTAATTTCTAATAGAGTAACTGTTTTGCTTCAACAGCCACTTTCAGGAGCTCAGACAGTAATTTTCTATGCTTTGTTATCATTTTGAAGATATTTCTTATAATTAAAAAAAAAAGAAAAAAGTTCAGGGTTGAGCCAAAGCTGTCCAAAGCCATGAAGTCTTGTGTTAAAACAGAAATAGATGTCATAATTCAGCCTGTTACACTTTAGCAAATGGTATATGTGCAAATTTCCCACTGTTTTGAATGTTTCTTAGAGGACTGTAGCAGTTAAAAAGCTTACGGTGATTTTGAGTACCAGCCTTATGATTAAGAGGTAAGTTTATCCAAATTTTCTAGATCTTGAGAATGATATTAATGTAGTTTTAGTATGAGTTTTCTGTGATGTTGCTTAAAACTGGTTAAAAAAAAATGCAAGCAAAGTGTATATCTGCAGCTCCTAGAATTTGAACATGACTGTTATTTATACACTATTTATGCATATGTATCCCCTGACAATTGGTACCAAGAGCATCATTAAATTTAAGGGATTTGTATTCCCACATGGAGAGGTGAAAAGACAATTCTGTGAGGATCTGCTCTATAAATATTTCGACAGCAACTGGGTGAGAATTTTCTGTCGTGCTATATATTGTATTTTTCTTAAGAGACTCTGAGAGGTGTCTGTTGTTGGTCATTTATGTCTTTGTGTTTTGGACATAGTTGCATTTCTGTGCATAAATCAGGTGCTAAAGACTTTCCTGAAAAGGTTTCTGGAAAGACACTGATGACTCCTGTGAGAGTGGTACAGCCCTTCATGTGGAAGATTTTCCACCACTGTTTACTGTTATTAGCAGAGCCTGTGACTGTAGCTCTGAATACATTACTTTGCCAGGTTTACTGCGACACAAATGCCTAATTCTTAATATCAGAAATAGAAATCAACACAGAGAAAAAGATTCTGAATTGTTACTGTGTAGCTTAAGGTCTTCATGCAACAGAGTGGCTTGTTCTATGTCCAGTATAAGATGTCCGAATTAAGTTGAAGCACACTGGTGCCACTGGTTTGCTACTAAATTCATAAATAAATTGCTGTACTTCAGATATGACAATTCTAACTACTGAATACATGCTGCAGGTAGCCCTTTACAGCTCGCTCTCCTTCACTGGAGAGACAACCAAAACAGGAGTAGGAGGGCAAAGCCTGAAAGGATGAGGTGTGATGTCGAGCAGAGCACTGGAATGGATTGTAGTGTTCAGCACAATGGGAACGTACCTTGGAATGGTTAATGTCTCCAAACTAAGCAGTTTGAGCTCCTGTACAGACAAAAAGCAGTTACAGCATTTTAGAAGCATATTTACATATAAACAGCTTTTCTCAGTTGATTTAAGGAACCCAGAAATATTTTCTCTTTCCCCCACTCCTGTGTTTTATCTGCAGTTCTTTTTTCTCAGATTTTTTTGTACTCAGAGCAGAAAATGCAATGGTTGGGGTTTTTATTTCAGAGCCATTTTCATTATTTTAGCCTATGAATGTATTATGCTGCTGTTATTAGGAAATATGATATGTCCATAAACAACAATTTGGGCTTTGTCTCTGTGGGGTACTGCAAGATACCCATTTATAAAGAGGAATAATATAAGAGGGTCTTATGATGATGGACTTCTGTTCTGGTTTAAGGTAGGAACTAACACTAACACAGTTCTGTGTTGGGTTCAGCTTCCTCTTGTCTCTGACAAGTTGAGCCATTAAATCAAAATCCCCTGAGTTTGGAGCTCTGAAATAGGATATACTTGAAACTGTTGAGGACTCTTGTGTTCTGTTTCTCATGAGTTTGGCTCAATGCTGTGAAGAGACAGCAACACATGTGTACACCTATGCATGTGCCAGAGAAGTCCAGGAAATAAATGTGATTTGCAACATCTTTGGATAGTTTAAGAATTTGTGCTGCCAGAGCCAGTTGTTTATTTAGTGCAGGTTTTATTTAGTTCTTTCTAAATGCTTACGAAGAATGGCTGTGAAAGCAAACTGGTGCAAAAAATGGTGGCTTTTTGCAGGTTCCTTGTGTCATGGCCCTTCGAATTTCTCATTTGGTAGTTTGTGTGTAGCATCATTTCTTCACACAACATAACTTACATGAGTGAGCACAGGAGTCCCCATTTTAACAAATCTTGGACAATTTTGAAGGCAACATCACCTGTTGCAGCTTGTTGACCAACATGTACTCCAGATGCAGCTGACACAGCTCTGGTAAAGGTCCAGAGCTTTCCCTGGCACCCATTTTGCTGAATAGGCATGATCTCACTTTAACATTGCTACCATGTGTGCAGGATTTAGAAGGAATGCTGGTCTTTTGTTCACACCTGTGGTGGATTAAGGTTGCAGTATGGACAAACCATCCTCAGTCTTTTAGTGGAGAAATCAGCTATAGACATATACTGATCAGAAGTTATGTGGCCTTCAGCTAACTCTTTATAGGTATACACCTCAGTAGGAACACAAAGATTTGCTTTCATCTTTGTATTAAAAATCTCTTAAACACATTTGCAAGAGGTTGTGAAGCACACTCAGAGGCACTTTCCATAGGTGAGCTGATGTGCAGGGATGGCCCTCGGTTCCCACTCAAAGCACAAACTTAGTAAATACCATCAAGTTTATTGGTGGAGAAATCTTCATTCCCCTTGACGAGTGAAAGGCAGGACAGAAAATGAAAGCCAGTTGAGGATCCTGCAGTTAAAGACATTGGAATGAAAACCAAAGCATGCTGTGCATTTCTTGTAACATTATAAACAAGCTGAATGCAATGGTATCACCACTTGTTTCAGGCAGTGTTATTTTGTGTGTGATGAAAATACTTTGGAGGACTCTCATTAAGGAATAAGAGGCATGCTGAGTTTACAAGGCAAGTGTATGAAGTGGATAAACTGACAGAACCCAGGTTATTGTTGGATAGAAGAGATTACTTTGGAAGCTCTGAAAATTCTTTCATGAAAATTGCTCCCATTGAGTATGTGAGTGGAAGTGTGTTGGGACACATGGTTGAAGGCTCTTTGTAATGCTTTCAAGTTCTGCTGCAGCTAGTCTTTGGAAGAGCAGAGAATGCCAACTGAACTGTAATACTTGATTTCAGTTGTAGCACCCTCCCTTTTCTTTTTTTTTCTTGGCGTGAAAAAGCTCGACACTTTTAACAAAAGACCTTCTCCCTTCTCTATAAAGGGTTTGGTTGTTACTGTATTGGAAATAGAGAGTGAGGGAAGGCAAAAGAAATACCACCAAGGACTGGTGCCTGTCCTTGTACCTGTACCCTGAGCACAAGTCATTCAACTCCAGTGAGAAGCACTATCAGTTTCTGCAAGCTGGGAAACAAGACAGCCTGACCTACAGTGTATTAGTTCAAGTGGGCTGCTCTCATGAGCGTAGTTCAGACACTCTCACAGTGTCAGATCAGAAGTCACAGTGACTTTTCTTATTTTTTAACTGCCTCTGGTTGTTTACAAAGTTAAACCATAGTTAAGTAATTAGGTAATGAAGACACATGTTCGTCCCTTTATTAAATCATAGATATCCTAGTAAATTGCTTTATCTAAGTAGATTGATACAGTCACCTTAAGTACAAAAATGCTTTTTTGCATGATGGTTGATGTTTTTCCCAGCCCTTCTTTCTATTACATATCTTGGGAAATGAGAAGAACATACTGCCTGTGCACATAATGCGTTTGGCAACCTGCTCCTGTTTACCAGTACAGTAACTTAATGGAGAGTCAGAGAAAGTCTCGTTAAAATAATGCTGAGTGACCTTTGAGAATTGGCACATTTTGCTTTATATGCTTTTCCTGGTAAGATATTCATAGATGGCACAGATTCATCTAAAATGTATCATTGTGCATATATTTAAGTGCTTAGATTGTGAGAGTTGAATATTTTGAATAGCTGAAAAATTTTGTAAAAACCCAGGGTTTTAATTCGTATTTTCTATTGGGTGGGAAAAAAAGGTGAGCCTATAAAATAACCCATTTGGGTTTGTTTTCCTATAGCATAGTTGTGAAATTTTCTGGTAGTAGTCTGCAGGTAAGGTAAGTGTTCTGAATTTTCATTTGTAACTGTTCTGTGATACAAATATATATATGTGTGTGTTTTAAATGCAGTTACTGTGCTTGTGCAATAACCATTGGCTTTAGGGAACTGCTGTTTATCTTCTCAGAAAACATGAAAGGAGAAAGAGGAGTTCATAAAGCATTGTTGTTTTCTTTTGATACAAATTGCTCCAGGGAGTAGAGAGGAATGTGGAAAACAGGTGTCTCACAGATTTCAACAGACATTCTCATTATATTCTCTTGGGTCAACAGATGAGTTCCAGATATCCATAAAGCTTAAATCTGTGATCTGGCTCAGAAAGGCCATGGCACTGAATATTCTGTGCAGATTGAGTCTGAACATAACAGTGTGGGATATTTAGAAATACTGGGGTTTTGTTTGCGTTGGAAGGGTTAAATATTACAGTCCCGAGTAGTTCTTTATTTAAAGTCTTCTGCAGGTTTTTCATGCTTGATATAGAGGGAGTAGTGGAGGAGGAGATGGACTCCTTTGAAAGAAATCAAGGATTTCTCTGAGAAGTGCCTTCTAAATGGACCTTAGAGTTCCTTCCATCTTTTTATTATACCCTAGAGTAAACTGACTGTTTATGAAGCATTTAATCCATATAAACCATAGGGAGAAAGAGAGGACTGGAAGTAAATCAGTAGCACAAATTTCAGTTCACTGACAGCCCACCAGTAAAATGTGCAGTGCAAGTTCTGGTTTGGAGTGAAAAAATTGGTTTCATTCCTCAGATAGGAGATGAGAATTTGTATCTTCAGTCCAAACTGAGCAATGTAGTGTCCCAGTTGTTCCTGTGTTTATTGTGTTTTTACTGCAAGTATGGAATGCATAGGAATCTCCCAAGAATGTTGCTGCAGCACAGGTCCTGGCCAAGTGCTAGGTGAAAGTGAACCATGTACACAACCCCTGTGGATATCCTAAGTCCCAGGGCAGGGAGCCTCCTTCCAGCAGTTCTCTTCCAATAAAACTGTGGCCCCTCATGGGCTGTGTTTGGAGCACTGTGAGCTGCTTATTGCCAGCCTCTGCAGGAGGAGGAGGAGGGATCTGTTTTACCACTTCCATTCTATCCTGATGCAACACTTGCTCCACATGCCGTTGGGCATCCCCATTACTGAGGGGCTATAAGCACAAATTTAAAGGCTGTAAGGAACTGCCACACTTCCCAGAAATTCTACCATTTGAAATTGCTGTGAAAAACACCAGTGTTCAGCAACAGGCTGTTCAATAATGCACTGCCACGTGCAGTGGAAAAAACAACAAATCAGTGCTGTGCAAATCCCATACATCTTCAGGATTTGATTTTGTCCAAAATTATAACATATTTCTGGTTTTAGTCAAAAGAGTTTTTTTTGGCTGCACTTCTGGTTAGTCTGATGTTTCACTTCAAAAGTAAGTGCTCCCCACATCACTGATTTTGGGCTATGCATTTAATGATGAAACATTTATTTAATAATATTGTTACATGTTCCATGAATTGCTTTTGAGAGAAAGTGTTTGTGGGTGTGAGAAGTATGTGGGTGCTTCTGTGTGTGAGGTCAAGATTGCTACTGAGATTACTTACATCACTTGCATATGGATGTCGTGCGTGCAAAGCTAAAATGTGGAGGTGTGTGACAGTTAAAAATCTGTCTGCTTTCGGAGGCTGATAGCTGCATTCAGCAAAAACCACTGGTTTCTGGTCCTCTGGGCAGTGTGGAAATTGCATCTGAGCTTAGTTTTACCATGGGTTTATTTCTCTATTTGGGACTTAGTTTGACTTCAGAATTCTAATGTACCCAAGACAGCCACAGTTTTGCTCATGCAATACCTAAAGGTGTGCATGATTTTGTAAATCGGTTCAAAGGTGACCCAAAATTAGAAGTTTGATACAGTTCAGGTTGTGGTGAATATCTAGGACTTCAGCTTTATCATAATGCATACAACCAAGGAAAAGTAACATAGTTACAGATGTCAGAGAGTTTCACTGAGTTCCGGCTTTGAGTTTATTTAAATTGATTGTTTCTCTCTGCTTCCAACACAGCTTTGTCCTGTCCATAGTGTGCTTGATTCTTATTAGACCTCATTGAAAGGGGAGCTTTGAATCTTGCCACAGTTAAAGAATCAGAGTCCAACAGATAGGTTCATATTAAAAAATAGATTTCATCCCCTGAAACTGAAATGCTGCAGAGGCACAAGCAGATTGCCACCAGAATGCCAGCTCAGCACTCACAGTCAAGGAAATGAATGGTTAATGGCTTTAAATATTTTACCCAATTCCCTTTTGTGTCTTGCTAGTTACTTCAAACATTATTATGATTTTATTTTTATTCATTATTACTGAGCACCTGGTGTAAATTTTACAGGGAAATTGTTGTAGCTCATCCAATTAGAATTGTAGGCTTTTGTAGAGTGTGGAAATGTCTCATATTTTATGACTTTGCTTTATGGGAACTAAAGAAACCCAAGTGAAAAGGCTGAAGTTGTGCCATACTTAAGATTATTTGGTTTATGTTGAATGGGCTGAGACTACTTTCCGTGCAAGTCCTGCAGTGTGTTCTGAACAAGGCTGAGAGGACCTAACCTTTAGAGCTGAAACTGGTGGCCAGGCTCATGGTATAGTGACTTTTTGGTCTAAAGCAGGACAGAGAAGTTGGTTTTGGGTGGTTTAATTTGGGGGTTTTACTCTGCAATGTTTGCTGTTTTGGGCTTGAGCTTTTTTAAACGGTGAGAGCAATTTCGGGGATCACTTTCACTCCCCGCATCAGTCACTGTGTTAGTAATGTGATAATGTCAGCTAGCACTGATATTGTAAGTGAGCTTGTTGCCAAGGTGGTTGTTGAGATTTATATCTGTTCTTGTTGCAGATGTATGGAAATAAATACTTGGTTTAACCATCAGCAGTTATTTTAACGAATGAGGCCTGTTCTCGTGCAGATCTTACATGTGTCTCAGATGTAAGCTCTAATGATTTTCTTATTAGATATGTTGTCTATTCAGATTAGGTTATTCAGATTAGGGTCTTTTGAGGTTTTTAGTCTTCTCTAATGTTTTTTTGATTTCGTCTTACTTAGAATTTTTAAACCCACAGATTATCCGGTGCTTATCAACCCTTGTTACTTTGCTGCAGCTCCCTGCTCTGCCCTCCCCCTGTCCCAAGAAGGGCAGGGAAAAAATAACATTTTTGTTCTGGTGGTTAGTTTCAGGCTTATGGATAAATATTTGCAGTGAAAAAAATGAGTAAGAGGTCGCTGATGATGCAGCTTCTGTCAGTTCCCTGAATACAGTAAGGAACAGAAGTAAAAACACTCATGGTGGTATAACTGCCTCTGTGCTACAGTTTCTGGTGGTATAGTACTGTGAATAAATAAAAGGGGGGGAAAAATATCACACTTTTAACCAGCAATGCTCTATGGGCAAAAGCTACTCAAGTCAGGCTGGACTCATTCGGGAATAGGTGTAGTAGAAATCTTGCGGTATTAGTCATTCTTCAGCTCTTTCAACCTAAATTGAGTAACATGAAAGTAGCAGAATATTTCCCCTTACTCATGGTGTAAATCTCGATGGAACAGCTTATGAGAATTTTACATCATATGCGCAGAGCACTTTGGTCAAATCAAAACATAAATCTTTTTCCTCATTTCCAAACTAATCTATGCCATGGGATAGCTATGATTTCTTCAGCTCTCTTGCAAACCTCCTTCTGTTTATAGCTGTTTGTCTGTAAGGACATCAGAGGGCTGCACATGAACTGTATAACCCCTGACTATTTACTTGAACTGGGACGTGCTTTCCACAGGGTGCTTATGGCCCTTCCAATATTGCTTTGCTGCTGCCCAGCTCAGGGTAGATGTGGGTGACAGTTTTTGTCACAGAGCCCCATAATCATTAAATCTGTAGGAATTTTGTTTTGTGGTTGTGGGGAAAAAATATTGGAAGGGATGAATGTTTCAAAACTGTCATAATTGATTAATATTTTCACCCCTTTATCTCTTCTGTTGCCATTGCAAACTGATTCATAAAAGACAGGAACTCAGACAGATACTGACAAAGAACAGATCCCATCTGGATTTTCTGAAGTGCTTTGCAGTCAGGAGATGGCACAGGCACAATCCTGGTTATATTTTCAACAGTACATGAGTAGATCACAGTAAAGTTCTTGCTTCCAAAATGTGGTCTTTTACTTGAAGCCAAGAATTAGGGCATTTAAAGCCTCTACAGAGTAAAGGCAAATACGGGTCTGAAATGGTACTTCTGACATTGACAAATTGTTACTTAACTACTTAACCAAAAATTTCTGCTGTTTTGTTTTGGCTGTTTCTCACTGCCCATACATGATATTTGTACAAAGGGTCTTCTGCTGTTTTCTGAGCCTGCCTGGTTCCTGCAATACTTAGTAATTGTAGGGAAAGAAAAACCAAACAAAACCGAAAAGCAACAAACCCCCCCACCCTATCTGGTCAGCTTTTCAGCCACAAACAGTTCAATAAAATTTTACCTTCATGGTGTGTGCAGTATACTAATGTGTCCTTGATGAGTGACAGTCGTACTCTCTCTAAAGTTGTCAATCTATAGCTACATGGGAGTTTTAACTACAGCAGAAACAAAGTCTAAGCAGCCTTATTTAAGCATTTCAAATGAATAAAATGTATGTGTGGTGAAGTTTAAAATCAGTTTTTTAAATTGCTTCCTTTTTTTTTCCACATCATGCCAAGATGCAGATGCAGCTCATTAGTCTTACCAGCATTGCAGAGTCCAGCAATCAGGCTCCAGCAATCAGCATTAAACTCTTAAGTATTAGTTTATTTGTTTTGGAAGACACTTCTGGGGCACAGGGCAAAGAACCCTTAATTTTTCCCCATTACTTAGATGCTGGTATCATTGTGCTAGAAATCTGGTGGAAACAGCTAAGCTTTCACAAAAATGTGTCTCAAAAACCTGTTTGTCTGACCATGTTGTTATCAGTTTCATTATGACATTTGGTTTGTGGTTTTAGGGTCTCGTACCAAACAGCAAATATAGGAGCTTTGCATATTTTTTCTGTATTCAAATGCAATACCTGCTAAATCTGCTGTCAGACTTAGAAATTTCTTCAAAGGTAAAATAATAATAATAGTTTGAAGGTTATATTCCTCACAATTAGCTTATGCAACAAACATTTTAAACCCAACTTTGAAATATTGCTTTGTTTGGGGTTTTTTCCAAGGAATGCCTCTCCTAGTAACCTGATAGGTGCAGTTGGAAGAACCTTGTGCTTGTGCCTGTGTATGTGCATTATGGCATTTCAGTGGAAGCACAGAGAGTGGTAAACCTGAACCCTTCCTTTAAGAGCAGTTTACATAGGGGAAATGATGCTGATACTCTAATCACTGCTTGCTTAGGATATAGTGGAGATTAAATGGTGGCAACATGCAAAAGCTCAGAGAATTCCGAAGGCTCGTGTAGGAAGCAGGAATGCTGCTGTTTTTTCCAGGTTCGGGTAATCCCTGCGATCCCTGCAGCTGCAGCCGTTGGGGTAACAGTTGCAGGGAGCTTTGTGCCGTTCCCCTCAGACTCGCCCCGCCCGGGGCCGCAGAAGCTGCGTTACCGCGGGGCTCGCAAAAATCGGTTTGTGCCTTTCCAGAGCCCTCCTGGGGCTCCTGGTGATCCTTACGGCACCTCCAGGAGCTTCTGTGAGGTAATGATTTAACACTTGAAGCAAATAAAACGGTCTCATTTAGAATTTGCCTCCCTCCACACGTGAAGGCAATAGAAAAGCAAGGTTTAAATCCCTCCAGTTTATAAACACACTCCACCTTTGCTTTGCTGCTTCCCCCCCCCAGTATTGTCTTACAGAAAGAATTTCACCTGCATTCTTCCTCAGGTAATGAAGTCAGCAGAGTTGAATTGCTTACCAAGCCTTAAAAATTTCCTCAGAACATGAAACGTTTCACAAAAGCTGTTTGTTTCACAGTGGTAATTTTGCTTCCATCTAATGTATTCTGCTGTTTTTATATATCAAGACAAAGCTTGTAGTGTGGCAAGCACTAGAGACATACAAAAAAGAAGGCTCTTTTTTAATAGAAATCGGTATGAAATATGCTGGACATATTGGAAAAGACAGTAATTTTGTCCCAACTTGAGGGAAGGAGCAGGAAAAAGTGCTTGTGTTCATATGCTGACTAGTGCTTAGTGCACAGTGGTACATCTGTGATGATTGCATTGATGTTCCTATATTTTACCCATTGAATCATACATGAAAAATAACTATCTGATCAATACTCTATAAATTATAGCCTGTTTTAGAGTTGATAAAATGTGCATTGAATGGCAGCTGATTTACACACATGGGGAAAATCAGTTTTCTGGGTGGTGGGTTTGGCTTTTGGGTCTAGGTTTTTTGGTTTGGATTTAATCTTTTTCACGTTAACAGCAGTCGAACCCAGACATTGTGTAATAATGGTAATTTAATTGACAGTGAAAGTTTCCCATTCTGTTTAAGGCATGTGGTGCTTGGCTCGTTGTTTTTGTTGATGAAGATAAAAGCATTAAAGAAGCTGTGACATTTTAGCCTCTTTTTGAACAGATGAGTATCCTAGCAAATCACAGTACACTCACAACACAAGAAAAAATGTTAATGAATTGAAATTTCCATGCCATTAGTGTTATTTAATTCCACTTTTAGAGTCAAATTGGGGATAACAGAGTTTTGGGAGCTTGGTGGTTGTCTGTTTTCAGTCAAAAGTGGCTAGAGGAGCTCAGTTGTATGCTCCTGTTTTTTTTCTTCTCTTGCTGTGTAAAAACCAAAAGATGCAACAATACTCAAATGTTCTGATCAGCAAATAATTGCACGATTACCCTGGAAGTAATTTGTCTTATCATTTCCCACTATTTCTTGGTGGGAGGAAAATTGGGAAGCAGGCATATACCTGAGAGTAAGGGTGTACCACCGCATTTAAGTTTTGAAAGACTTTATTTCTATTTTAAATTTACTTGTAGAGCTGAATGAAGTCTTTGTGTCAATTCTCATTTTACCGGAACGTGTTTTTCACTCTGCTTGTCACAGTGAAAACTGAAAGTTAACGTTTCTTTTCAAAGATGGCACTCTTACAAAGGCTGTGACTGGGGTCAGTTGACTAAGACGAAGTAAAGGAGCTAACCCAT
The DNA here is from genome assembly GCA_013400515.1 of Erpornis zantholeuca. Taxonomy (NCBI): domain Eukaryota; kingdom Metazoa; phylum Chordata; class Aves; order Passeriformes; family Timaliidae; genus Erpornis; species Erpornis zantholeuca. Next base: position 328,670 of record VZTN01030985.1, read on the forward strand.
AAATTCAGTGCTCACACCAGTCTGGCTAGAAGTATTTTTGATTGTGAGGATGACAAGCAAAGGATCTGAGTTCAGGTAGAAGTCATATGCTCAAAGGTAAAACTCAGATGCTCAAGTATCCATTTTTATTAGCCTTTGATTCCATGGAGAGTTTTTGATGACTGTCTTGTACAATGTTCAAAAACTTTTGGAGGGCAGCATGAAAGACTAGAACTGAAATACTCCTGTCTTTAAAATATTAGGATTTCTAATATGTTTAAGGTTTTGAAGCTTTAGATTTACATTTTCAGATATTTTTATGTAATGAGGTAAGAATATGAAACTTAGTATATACTAAGGTAGCATAAAAATTTCATTAGCAGTCCTAAACCATATCTGGTTTTCCCACTGTAACAGTGCCAACCTCCTTCATTTCTTGGCAGCAAGTATCTAAAGGTAGTATCAGAATTGAGGAGTTTTTTTCTCTATGTCTCCCTGCCAGAGAAGAAACAAAAATGCTTTTCACCTGTTTCCTGGTGTTCCTTAAACTGCCAACAGCTCTTAAAGTTTCTTTAAGGCAGAAGCCGAGCCATAAAAGCTGCTGGGTGTTTTTCATTATGCATATCAGATAGATGAGAGTGGATAAGTTTTGTTTCTTTCTCTCCATAGTTTTGGCCTGTGATCCCAGACTGCTTTTCAAACACAAAACCACCAGCAGTAGGTTGATAAGGAGTACAGCCTAGGAACCAAACTCAAATACCTGTACAGGGTGGAGAAATGTGTGAAAGGGGCTTTGCAGTGCCATAGAGACACTCAAATCAGCTATTTTTTTTCGTTATCTGCAAAGCCTAAGATCAGTAACAAATCAGTTGACATTTGGAAACTTTCTTGCCTCCCCATTATTTTTGGGTATTAGCCCTTCTTTGTTTTAATTTGAATTTTTAGAGCTGTTGAAAGTTCTTGTTGGGTGGTTTCAATAGTTTTGGGGAGGCAGGAGTTTGAACTGGATAATTCCATAAAGGTGATTTTCTTTGGGCTTAGAAAATGTAAGAGGATAAAAATCAACTTAAGAATAGCACATTTCCTTCCCCCTTTAAAGACTGGGTTTCAGTTGTATTTACTAGTTGGATTGGACAATTTCCTGAAGTAGGCAATCTTGCATTCTACAGTTTCTGCTTTAGATGATGGACTGCATGTTTTCTTTTGTTTGTTTGCTGCCTGGCACTATGGATACAAACAGTAATCAGATGAAAACAATTTTAAAATGGAACAATGTCACACATTTAAGAAGGTGTCATAGAAGGAGGAAGGACAACCTGCTTTTGATTCAGTACAGTAAAGAACCTTCTGAAATCTCTGTCTGGATGCTGTACAGTAGCCCACTCTCAAGAGGGAGTCTGTCATGGTTAACCCTGCCAGAACTGTGGGCTGCTGACAAGGAGAACATGTTGCAGTGGCAACTCTGCCATCCAGCAAGAATGAAATATGCTCAGTTTCCGTCCCCGCGGTTGGCTTTATGCCTGTGCCTTGGACAGCTTTGCGAAATCTGTGGAGAAGTCCTGTTGCTTATTCAGAATTTCTGTTGAACATTTGTGACTGGTTTCACTGGGGTAAGTAGATTGTGGAAGTGAACAAGGATTTCTTTGACCTGTTCATTAAGCTATTGAGAAGTCCCTAAAATTCCAAAGCGATCCAGTTGACTGAGATCCGGCCCTAGGCGATGTGCTTCCAGACACACTATTTCTGTCTAGGATCCAGCCCACACTGAAAAAGAGGGAAGCTACTTGCACTTTTCTTCTGTCCCCCTTGTTCTTAAGCATTTTGGCTCTAAATCCACAAGTAACTTATTAATTAAATCATAACTGCAGGATTCAGCTCTGTGCATTTGAAAGACTGGGCTTCATTTTCAAGGTGTTAATGTAAATTGAAAGCTCTTCCATAAACTGAAAGATTCACAGTCTGAAACGTCTGGGATGTAAAACTCTTGAATTTGATCTCCATGTGGTTATTTAGTAACTCTATCTTTAACTAGGCTCCCCAGAAGAATTCTATATTCTTAATGCAGTTTGACACCTAGAACAGTTACTCTCCTAGTGGAACAATTGACCTGTTACCACAGCTGAAATCCCTAAGTCAATATATTCAGGATCAAATGTGCTTTGTTTTTGTGGCTGTTTACTTTAGCAAGCTGAGATTGATTAGCTGGCATCTGGAGATACAGAAAGGCCTTTGCAGTAGTTGTAGCTTCTGTACATCTTCTTTGGGTTTTTTTGCTCATTTGAGTTTTTATAATTTAAATTGAGGATTGTGAGGTGGCTTTTAGGGTCAGTGAAGCAGTGTCATTCAATTTTGATCTCTTAAAACTAGTTGAGTGTGTGACTAGTTCCTTTAATTCAGGGGGGCTGTTTGTAGCTGTTTTGCATAGGCTTTAGTAGTTGAGGCCAGGTAGCCCAGATCTTGCAGAAACCAGCTCCTAGGATTTGAGGTTTCTAGCCTGGGCTTGGTTATGTTTGTGTTCACACTGGCATGACTCCAGTGAAAAAATCAGAATTGTACAGGAATCAGACAAATCTTTCCCCTTGCCCCCAGCTTTCATCTCAACTACCTCTAATCTGTACTCTTAATAAGAAGTCAGTACTATACTTTTTGTAATGGATGAGTGACTCAGTTGTATTAAATCACTCTGGGCTGAAAAATCCACATGCAAAATCTAATTAAATATTTTGTGTCTGATTCTGACTGTACTTACACGATGTGGATCTGACTCCATGGAGATGCATTAACTTACTCTGGCTTTATGAGGCCAGAGACTGTGGCCCATTGTCTGAGAGAGTGGAGTGCTGGTGGGAGAGAGAGCCTGGGTGTTGGTCCTGGCTAAGCCACTGGTCTGGTATTGGGGAGTCTATTCATTGCTTCTCCACTCTACAGCAAGGATGAGCACATAGTAAAACCTGAGAGAAATGTGGGGTTTAGTGAGTGCTGTTTGATCTGTGGCTCGAAAGCATTCTAAGTGTTAAATGACTTAACATTCAAGTCTAGAGTAAAGCTTGCACTTGTGGTATAACTGAAGAAAAGATGGTACTGTTTTAAAAGAAGTTGTCATTGCTGTGCCAGGAAAGTATCAGCCAGTTTTCAATAAATTACATCCTTCTCAATGGGGAGCAGGAGCAAAGCAAAGAGAAAATTTCTGTGTTAATCTTCATGTTAATTCTTCCTTTAGCGTTTATGTGAAATGAGGTTTAGTGTCAAGAGTTGTCAAAAATAAAAACCTTTTTTTTTTTTCAACTTTCAATATAATGCAACCAAAGAACCTGCTGATCGTGTCCAGGTCAGAACTGCTAAGGGTTAACAAACCAGAGCCCTCTCTCTAATCTGGGTTGTAATTTGCACCACTATAGCTGGGAGTTTGCTCTGCTTTGTCTCTGGTACAAGTCTAGAGAGAATTCCTTTCCTGGCTTTCCTTTTGAGAGCTTGAGGGTGGGAGGGGGGGGGGAATTAAACAAATCTCCAGGTAGTCCTGATGTCATGATCAGTATTCTGCTGTTATTTCCACTTGTCAGGCACTGTTCGAGTTGCACAATTTGGAATGTTAAGCATCTGCTTTGTAAGTGTGTAGACATCAGGATCATTACAGATTTGTCTATGGAGATAAATTCTGCCTCTTCAGATTTGCATGTGAATTAAGGGGCAGACAGAAGTTTATACTTTCTGTAAGAATCATAGGGACAACTTTTAGATAAAGCAGTAGAAAGTAATAAAAAAATAAAGGGATAAATACAGTATTTAAACAATTATACAGAAAAACTACTCACTTGCTGAATTATGTTAAATGAACAGAAGTCTTAAAAATGCATCAGTATCACAATCTTANTTCTGTGTTAATCTTCATGTTAATTCTTCCTTTAGCGTTTATGTGAAATGAGGTTTAGTGTCAAGAGTTGTCAAAAATAAAAACCTTTTTTTTTTTTNTTCTGCTGTTATTTCCACTTGTCAGGCACTGTTCGAGTTGCACAATTTGGAATGTTAAGCATCTGCTTTGTAAGTGTGTAGACATCAGGATCATTACAGATTTGTCTATGGAGATAAATTCTGCCTCTTCAGATTTGCATGTGAATTAAGGGGCAGACAGAAGTTTATACTTTCTGTAAGAATCATAGGGACAACTTCTGGATAAAGCAGTAGAAAGTAATAAAAAAATAAAGGGATAAATACAGTATTTAAACAATTATACAGAAAAACTACTCACTTGCTGAATTATGTTAAATGAACAGAAGTCTTAAAAATGCATCAGTATCACAATCTTATTCTTACAGAATAAGCAAATGGGATTGATGCCATTACATTTCCTTACTGCCATGTATTTTAATAATCCAGCTATGATAATAGCTGGCATAATAATAAACAGCATTGTAACGGTGTCCTCATGAGGTCATATTTACAACATGGGGATATTTGTGTGTTTGATCAGTCCCTGTTTCATAGAAATTGCAGTATTTGTTGTGTATACCTTTCTAAAACTCCCGACCCCAGTGCATTGATGGGCTCAGACACTGTCACTGCTTCTGCTCAAGTCTCTTCAGTGCTTTTCTTAATCAGAGGGGCCAGCCTCTGTGGTCCTGCTCAGTGCAATGTGGTCTGTCGGCAGAGAGGTGCTTGGGTGTGGTTTTGTACCAATGGCTGTGTGCCAGAGGTCCTCACTGCTCCTGCAGTAGAGACACGATGAGCAGGAAGCTGTATATAACCTGAGAAAATTAGAACTTGATCAGGTTGTTTGCTGGAAATGCAGAGCTGCAGGAACACTAACATGTTAGTCCATTCTGTGAGCCTGTGGAAAACCAAAATCAGGTGGTTGGATATTCCATGTAATGTAAAGCTTTTGATATTCCATGTAAGCTTTTCTGTATAATCCTGGGAAATGGGTGCTTTTCCTGTGCTGGAAAACCAGAGATATTTTTCATCTTTCATGTTAACATTTCACCTGTATAAACCATCACATGACAGGGTGCTGGTTGTGTTTGCTTTTAGTAGCAGAATCCCCTCCTTTGGTTAGGGGAGGTTTCCCAAATGCTCATTCTAATTCTCAGCCGAGGTAATCTCTGGCTTCTGTAAAAATGGCTTAATGCTCATTGCAAGCACTTAGATCTCAACGTCTTCAGCTCATCAGCCTCTCACCAAGTGCCATGGAAAGGGATGGTTCAGACACCAAAGAGAAGGAATAGAGTCAAGGAAACTGGGAGATTTTATTTTATTCTCATCCTGGTCTGCATGCAAAGCTGGTTTCTATATGAACTGCAGTAGAGTATAATCAGAAGGGGGAGAAAACAATTGCTTTGGCTTTGAACTTGATGTTAAATGAAATAAAATCATTTAAGTTAGATTGTTGAATACTGTATTATTTAAATTATTATTACTTTGGAAGGCTAGATGTAAGATTCTGTCATTCCATTGCTTCCTGAAGCTCACCATCCTTTGAGGTGTTCAGCATTAAATTAAAAATGAAGTGTCTCCCCAGCTGGGGCATCTGTAGCCAGCAGAGAGTACAAACTGACAAGGAGGCCTTATAGAATGCTATAGAACCACAGAAGACAAAGTCAGCGACTGAAGAAAATACCTCTGTGCCAGGACATTCTGTAAATTTCTCTGGAGAAATCCTACAACCAGAAAGAAAGTTGACCTCATTTGCATGTTTTGATTAGATTGCTGTCAGGCTTCTTCTGACAAGGAAAAGTAGTTTTCTGAACAAGTCTCAAGAACTTCTTTAAATCGCAATATATTCCTTATAAATAACTTTATAACTGAAGAGAAAGATTTTTGTGTACTCTGTCTAAATCTCTAGAGGAAATATGTTTTATCCTAAAGAAATCTATATTCTATCTTCCACTTTAGTGAAGGGATCATCAATCTCCCAAGTAAATTCCTGAAGTATTTATTAGTTAACTCAGGCTCTGGTATTGTTACAGCTGGGAAGCTGTTTCTGTAAAGCACTGTAAATGAAAGCATAACTTGGGAACACACTTCAGAGAGATACAAAACTGTAAGACAACTGTACAACTGTGCAGTGTGGGAGTATCTTTAAAAAGTGGGGGGGGGGAAGAAAGAATCTTATGCCCCCTCCCTTCCTCCAAGTGAGGGGAAATTCTAGAGTTAGGACAATTTAGTTTGAAACTAGTGATATATTTAGGTACAAGATAATGACCTACACAGCAGAGTTAAGCCAATGTGAGGACTGCAGCGTTCACTGCACTTAATAGATGTGTGTGGGTCTTGAATAAGGATTTGGAGTGTGGGCATGAAAACACTTAAAACCTACAGAAGCCCAGAGAGAAAAAGACAAACTGTATTTTCTTAGTTTTCATTACTTGTTATTGCCTCTTGAAAATACCCTGTTAAAATGGAAAGTCTTGTGTTTGCAAAGAGTGTTTGCTTCTGGTCATTTGCATTATTCTGGTTAGGAAAGATGAATTTATGAAAACATAGAATGAGCTAGGCACTATTTTCAGCTCGATGGGTATTTCCCTAAGTGCTTTATAAATAGAGAAAGAAATGGTGGAAAATTTAGACTTCTGACAGCTTAGAATTTTCTAAGAAAAAGGAAAGTATTCCAAGCAGTATTTCATCAACCAAAATGCATATTAAAGATGCTTTGGCTGTACCCCAGGCTTTTTAGAGATAAGCCATAAAGTCATAGTTGAAATACTTGTGCAAGCAAAGGTAAATGAATCATGCTGCTTTCCAGTCTCGTTAAAAGGTTCTGTGGTTTATTTAGGTCTTCTACCGTCAAAAGGTGGAAATCATATGGAATATGATTAACTGTTTTTGTCTTCTATATTGTCTTCCATATTCTAAAACAAAAGAATGTTTTTGTCTTCTATTTCCTGAGCCGCTTACTCTTCTGCTTTGTTGTTACATAATTTTGGGGTTTGTTTGGTATGATTGTTTTAACAGGGGAGGGTTTGCATTGACTTTTATGGATTGGGCTAGCGAGTAGCTGGTCAGTTACAGCTGAACTTCCTGTTGCCTGCATTGGGAATGAGGTATCTGAGTTTTTGCCAACTCAACTCTGAACAGTGAAGTAATTAGTGTGATTTAGGGTCTTCCCTTGGCTGTTGGAGGTGGAGTTTAGCTGTATTAGGATAAATCATGTCTGAATCTCATGAGCTGGACCTGCATGTTAGGCTGTAGATTATGCTGAAGTAATCATAATTTGGGTGACATCACAATTTAAGGTGTGTCTTGTTTTTCACAGTCAGACAAAAAGTGTTTTCTGCCAAAAATATTCACAGGACTGCAAGTGGTCTCTTCCTGTCCCACCTATCCCCCAAATGCACATAGAGATGAGAACTCAGAGAAGCTCAAATGGTGGCAGAAGGCGATTGCTGGTAATTTATAGTACTTTTTGCAGTGAGAGATTAGTTTAAACCTCACTTCTTGGAAGATTTGACTCTTCATCTCATCTCAGTTTTACCCAAGTGAAAGCAGCTATGAGGAATCATAGAATATCCTGAATTGTAAGCAGCCCACGAGGATCAATGAGTCCAAATCCTGACGCCAAGTCCACGCCGTGTGCCTGCGAGCATTGTCCAAATGCTTCTTGGACTCCGGCAGGTTTGGTGCTGTGAAAAGGAGAGTGCAAGGCATCCTGTGGCTAAGCTTTACTGAGAACAAACAGACCCAGGGATGTTCCAAAGCACATTCCCAGTGACTCAGAGCTGATTTGAAGAGGGCTCTATCCAACGTTGTCCTTCAGTGTGAGACACAGCTGTGTGTGCCATACACTGCTGTGCCTACTGTGCCTTCAGAGCTGCAGTCCCAGTTCACTGTCTGTTGGAAAGAAGCACCGAATTATCAGAAACATCATACTGAAGTGCAGCAGGTTGTAGTGGTATGGAGATTCCTTTCCCCTCCTAGAGGTTTGGGGACAGAGGTTGAGTTTCTGTCCTTGCATAGTTTAGTTGGCACACAGAAAGGTATTTTGAAGCATCAAGTCAGAGCTGCCTTTAAAACATCTGGTATGGGTTGGAGCAAAGCTTGATTTCCAGCCATGCCCACGACTGCATCCAGAAGTCAGTTGTGTTGGCCTCCTCTGAAATGGGCAAAGAAGTAGAAAATAATTAAATTATGTCATTTTTTATTTTGCTGCAATTAAACCAATGGCAACCAGCTGCCTTGGTTTTTTCTAAACCTCAGTGATAATCCTTCCATAAAAAAAAAATTAACCAAACATTGCTAAGGGCAACAGGCAATGAAATAACAGGAGTTTTATAAAGGTAGCATGCAATAATCCAAGAGCTGTGGACTGTTCTTTTCTTTTGTAACTTTAAAGCTGAATTACACCACTAGAAGTCCTTATCTGTCTTCACTCCTTGTGCCCTCTCATATGGCATTGTCTGCAGTAGTAAACAAGGAAGGACATCCTAAAAGATTTTCTGTCTTTTCCCTTTTTTATCAGCAGAAGTGTTTGTTGTTAAAAGGGTGGGGGTTGTTTTTTTTTTTGTTTTTTTGG